>ADNK01003428.1:0-23423 GCA_000320545.1 Bigelowiella natans CCMP2755 | reverse complement strand
CACTAATCGCCAAAAGAACAACGTGTGTCGTTGAAATACAAACACAAGCATGAGGTACTTAGTGATAGGATATATGTATACACTAATAATGTTAGGCGTACCTACGTGCCACGGCGGACCAGGGGAGCCCTTCTCTTTACCGCCCATGGACCTGCACACGTAGGAGAAAACCATATCACTGCTCTACTCTACCATTACTACTGGCCCTACAAGCTAAAAGAGATAAGGACATACCTGCGTGGCTGCAGGTGCTCCAGCTTGAAGGCGGCAGGCGTCGCCACCAAGGAGTCCAGCAAGAGCCGTGCATCTAAGAAAATCAAAGCAAGGAACTTCTTAGATATCGTGCAAATTGATGTTTATAAGTACGATGGCTATCACTACCTTACCTTCGTTGATGTGGCCACTGGAAAGTGCTGGGTTAAAAAGATTATCAAGGTCAACGTTGCTAAGAAGAACAAAGGCTTATATAAGCAGAGGCTTACTAACTGCTACCGTACCTGGGAGTCTGAGCTCCAGGCTATCCCTGATGAAGTTAGCATAAACAAGATACCAAAGAAGTTACATGTGGATAATGAGACCTCTCTTCTACAGCTACCACACCCTAATATTGATGCCTCACCTGTATACTATGCCCAGTCCAACTCCAAGGTAGAGCGACTCCACCGCACCTTGGCCAACCTAAGCAGGATAAATAGCACCACACCAGACAAGATACAAGGGTTAGTAAACGACACCTTCACGTCTGGGGGAGGTATCAAGGATAAGGAGAGGGAAGAAGGCGACGACAACGACGACGATACCGAGAGCGAAGACGAGAAGGTCCCGTACGATGGCCGAGTTCTAAAGGAAGGACAGTATGTTAGGGCCAAGGTAAATCTGAGATCGAGAAATAAACAAGACCCCTTCTGGGGTGGCGTTGCAAAGGTTACCGAGAGGAAGGGGAGGAAGCAGTACTACATCTATGATGGGAACAGGGTCACCTTGCGCCACATCAGTCACCTAAAGAATTATGATATCGGTGAGAAGCTCCTAGAGGATGTTAAAGTAAACCCTACTGTGTGGGAGCGAGCAATGCCTTGTTTAGGACCCCGACCTAAGTTCGATGTGGAATATGGAAACAATAAGGTCAGGGTGAACGACGATTGGCGCATGAAGATTGTCTATCTAGGCTACCCTGGATTACGAAATATGGAGAGGGTAGCTATGAAAATAAAGGACGGAAAATATCAGCTACTCTACCTAGCTGTTCCCGACTTACCCTTTGAGCACTGGTATAAGGTCCTGGGGGACCTTGATGCAGAGGGCTGGTATGGACACGAACCTAAGGACGAAGGTGAGTTCTGGGTAAGCGACAAAGGAGATAAGGTTAGAGAGGAATCTATTACCTGGTGGTTGGTGAAGTTCCGAAAGCGATGAAGGTCTAAGGGAATAAGGAAGGAAGGAAGGAGCAACGTGACTTGGGGGAGGTGTAGCGCGTACCACTACGCGGGCACAAGTCACGTGCGACAACAAAGGGGTTGTCGCGGATATAGAATATAGATAACGTAGATATTAATACAGCATAGGCACGTGGGTTCCGGCGGGACTCATGGCAGCACACCGGAAGTGTGCTGCCCCACGTGCGGCGGCATTCGCGAAAGCTTCGCGAATGATTACGCAGTGCACGATTTAATAAAAATATAATCTTTAATAAAAATAAACACAACTCTTCAAAAGGAAGCAAACGTGCCTTTCCCCCCCCCTGCCTACTTGTGCACGTAGCGCCTCGGCCTGTGAACACCTTACGCGCAACACATCCACACCCAAAAAATAACGTCAATCAAGGCCAGAAGGCAAATTCACAATCGATCAAGCGCACTTTTGCGATGCCTTTGCTCCGTTCGATCTGCTTGCGTTGCACACACTCACGCGCACTGGCGCATGCCAGCTAGCCAGCACGCTGATGGACTCGATCAATTCCAGAACTGGCTGAACAGCTCAACGCGAATTGTTTTGCGTTCACGCTCAAACATGCATTACGATGCCGATGGACTACAGACATAGCACACACAATGCATGTGATGTGTGGGGAGAACTGGATCACACAATGGAAACTGTCACTTTCGCCGGGAGGAAGATCTGTGAAGACTTGACCGCACGTGCACATGCAACCTCGCAGGCGATCAATCTCAGCCGCGTTTCCCAGAGACGACCACATTTCCTCTGTGTTGTCCCATGAAAATCCTGGTGATTTTGTCCAGTTTGCACGGACGCTCTGGAAACGAAACGAGAGGATTGGATGGGAATCAAGAGGAACGACATCGCACAACGCGAAGTTTACCTAGATTACTCATCATCAATACGCCAGAATTGCACAGAATGCGGATCCATTTGCAAGTTGCGACAATGCATGATTGCCCTAAGAGTTTAAGTTGAATGCAACCGAAATTCCCTACATGTCGCCCCTCCTCCCCCTCCTCCCCCTCCTCCTGGCTCTATCAGGTACAGCGAGCAAGATCAACTTTTTTTTTTCTGTCTCCATGAATCTACCTTTTCATCGTTGTTCATCTTCATTTGATTAGGATCTGGTTCGAGCATAAGGAAGCGAGCACCGCCATTGCCACGGCAGCTACCCCTTCAGCGAGCCCTTGTGGAGCGCGCTGCCAAGATAGCAGCAGCCACAGCCCAAGAAGGGAAAGCTGAGCTCATATCATTACTTGACGATCCTGCGACTCGCCGTTTTTTAAGGGATTTAGACGATGGATCGCAGCTTGACCTTCTTTCCAGTGAGCAACTTCTAGAACGAGTCCGCAAAGAACTCGCTATTGCAGAGGTTGTTCACAATTTCGGCCTGCACGAGGATGGAAATTGTGGTTATGACGTTACCCTAGAATCGGGAATAGATGCGTCATACTTCTTCAACCAGTGGATGCTTCAGGCCTTGAGACATGTACCCGTTGATTCTGCCAACAACCCGTTCGTTTCAGCGTCTGAAACGCGCTACTTCGGCTACCCTCCGTTTGCCAATGCGTCGTCGCCAGACTGGAATACTTCCTCGTCTCGTCTAGTGTATGGTGCTCTAAATATGTTTCGGAACAGCGCGGGGAATGCTCAATGCGGCCCCGTTGCAGCCGTATTTTCGCGAAAATACATCGGTAATGAAGCGATCGTTGCTCCTGTGGACACCGGGTACTTCACCGGCCTCTGCAGCAACGAGGCACCTGCACCATCTGATTACATTCCAAGGGCAAACTGCTCTGCTTGGGAAATGAAGAGGACACTGGGCTCCTCGCAAGTCGCCACTAGTGCCGCTAAAGCTGTTGACAGCGAGTCTCCACGCATCGCAACGCCTGATAGTATGGAGCATCTTCTGACGATATTTGTTCGCTTTTACAACGCGACTTCGATCGCCGTAGGAAGGAAGGATTATCCTCACTTTAATCTTGCGAGGCTCCTAACCCGCTTGCTATCACGGCACACCTATCGCCCCGCCACCGCCTCCACCCCCCAGTCCGCGCCGCTGCTGCTGAATCTGTTCGAGGGGACATTGGGCTACCTAGAGGTCAACCCTGCAGTTACACTTCAATATCCCGACAGCATTAAGTTCATGATAGGGTCGTTTGACATGTGGTTTGGTACACCGGAAGGCGAGGATCTACGGGAATGGTGCATATCGCAGAACTGGCCGCTGATGTGGGCGCATAACCCCCTCGAGTCGACCTACATCTGTAATCCATCTCTTACAGGCTGCGAGTTGCCTTCCCGTGAATACTACTGGACAGGGATAGAGCCAACCAACGTCAGGTTGCTTGACCCGTACGTGCTACAACGGGTCTCGCATGGCAGTAATGTCACTGGTAGTTTTGACGAAGCTACTGCGGCTAGATATTATTCGTTTCGAAACAGCAGTGAATCGTTCGAGAAGTACTGGAAGCACGTTCGCGAGGAAGTACAGCCTGTGAAGCTCAACTACACACAAAGAAGGGTAGCAATGGATCCCGTGTGGGACCAAATGACAGTGACAAAAGACGGTCTGGCTTCTTCTGTGCTGGCTGTAGAGCCGCTCTTCGCAGGCTCGTGTGACAACGAAGAGTGCTTTGGGGTTAGTGTGGTCGATGGAACATGTGTCTGTTGATGTCCAACAAATCTAGAAATACATGCACAAGCTAGCAAGGTAATCATGGATGTTGCGAGCTTTCATGCAAACATTGCACGACAATGCAGCACCAATTTTGCCAAAAACACGAATCAGCAGATTTCTCAATGGCAATCGTGCAGCAATGAACCAATGCAAGCACTCGCTTGTGCATGTGACATGCGCCCTGCACTTGCTAGCTTGCACGCACTACTAGACTGGTGCACTTTCGTGCACTTGTTTGCAAATCTGTTCCACAGTTCCACAAGACCAACAAGTCCCATCTGGTAATGACAAATGACAGAGTCGTCAACCACCATCGAGTCCCTTCCTGCTCTCAGTCGTCAAATGATGAAACCTCACCCCACCTAGCCGAAGCGAGAGTCTCCAAAGAGCAAATTCAAACACATCAACGAGAGTCTCCGGAGAATTCATGCTGCGCTCATCAGAATCGGTAGAAATTGGAAAGCATCCAACAAAGTTCCTGGTCCATTTTTGGACTACTAGGTGCAAAGGAAAGTGTGAACTTGGGGGAAACGTTTCCTGCGACAAGAATTCTGATTTTTGATGTGCATGTAGCAGCTTTTCTGTCTGCGTTTGCGCTGATCTAGCGCTGGTATAGATCTTGGGAGTTGTTCCTTCATGATCGAAGTGGATGTGAGCGCTCATTTGTGCAGCACTAATTCCTGTCAAAATCTTGATCATGTTCATGCGACATGCAAGATCAACGCAAATCTCTGTAGCAAGACCACAACCCGAACGTAGCTAAGACTCCATTGCCTCAACGAGGGCTCTAATTTGCTTTGGAGCAGGAAGAGTTGTCGCATGGATGAAATAGCATGGTCTCGAACACAACAATGAAAGTGGGTTTTTGCTTGATCTGAAGGACCGAACACCAAGTTGTCGTAGATGCGAAGTCTCAGGCAGTATTTCAGCCAAACGGCACTGTAATATTCGTCATTGTGTTGTCCCTAATTGATTTCGCATGGATGCTTTCTCATGCAAATATAAATTGAAAAGGCATTTCCTCAACGAGGACTGCGATTTGGTTTGGAGCAAAAAGAGTTGTCGTATGAACAAAATAGCCTGATTGCACTGCATAATTCTTTTTCTAGAACAAAGCCAAAGGCACCCGCCATTGCATGAACCATGATGAAAGGCTTTTTGACCAAAAATGCTGCTGCAAAAGGTGGGTGACCTTGGATTAGAAGGAAAGCAATTAGAAAACCTGCCAACTATGTAGTAGATCTAAATGAAACTATCTGGCTAATGTATTGGATGAAGGCATTATCATGTGTTCAGGAGAAGACAAAGTTCGCGGAGGATGGCAAGAAAGGTGCGCAATTTTAACTTAATGTTCTTGATCCGTGTTAGATATGATGGTGCATTCAGATACTTTGAGCTAAGAGATGAAGTTTTGTATTATTTTGAAATACCTGGAGATGAGATCCCTAAGGTGATAGACAATCATCACCATCAATGGTTTGCATTACAAATGATTAACATTAAAAAGGGTCATATACCACTTCGGGGAGCAAAAATTTCAAACGCAGATTCTTTGACTGGAAAGAAATATTCTATTCGAATTCAGCAAGTAAATGTCATATAATCTATCAAGCAATACAGCCTCTAAATGTTCTAATTTCTCTTCGATGATTTAGGGTAAGCCAATATTTCATTACCTACTGTGCGCAAATCAGGTTAAGTGACGTGATGTAAAACTTTGAGTTAATATTTGGATGTGCTTTCAAATATTTTGTGAATATGTACAGATGGAACAGGATAAATGGATTATATAATTAACTCTTTACGGCGGGCTGCAGCAGAAACAACTCGCAATGTTGGGGTACGGAAAACATATTAAATCAATAATGTATGATGTAAACGTTTTGATCTACAATATCACTACCAGACAAAAGATATCCTTGGAGATAGTGTATTTGGTAACAGTAGCGGTAATTCGATGAATGAAAGTTTAAATGGGTCTGAAGTATCGCTGGAATTATCGCGATTAAAAAAATTCAAAGGTGCAGAGTACACAATTTCGGTAACTTCAAGCACAAGATTAGACCTACAAAATAAGGATCACGTCTGGTACAAATTAACACTTAAGGGTAGCGGGGACGAGGATCGTCCCTGGAGCGTTGATTGCCGCTTTCAAGAACAGCAGCAAATTGTCACAGCTATAAAGGAAGTGTTTCCAATATCCGCAACTTGCTTTCCCAAAAAAAAAGGCTGGTTTGCTACAGCCTCAAAAAAGTTGGGGATGTCCAAGCTTGGATCAGATGCGAATCCAAGATGCAAACAGCTCCAGATATTCTGGGATAGTCTTCTGAAAGAGATCGCACAATATCAAGACACAGACGCTAAGGAAGTCCAATATGTTTACGAGTTTCTCGGAATAAACGACTATGAACGAATGCTACATATAGAAGCTGATAACAATATCCCACTTTACGAAACTGATGTAACTGTAAGCAAAGATGGCGTTCGATTAAAACGAATTATACCCCCTTTAACACACGTAAAAGATATTTTTACCGCCGCAGAGAGTTCTGTAGAATACGTTCGTGTTGTCGATCCAGAAATGCTTCGTATGACAGAAATCGCAATTTCAACAAGGAGCACCTGGTTTCTCAACCACTTCTTGACAGAGGTCAAGCCATACACCATTGCAGCCGCAATGAAAAGCGTATTTTTATTGAGACCAGAACCTATCGTACCACAAAAACGATACCACCAGGTCATAAAGGATGCACGGTCGAAAAAGTCAGAAGCTGGTCAAAGGGCTTACAAAGCAATGCTGCTTTATTTGGATCCCAATAATTATGCAACACTCAAGCGGTTGTGTGACATGTGCGCTTGCATGGCAGTAAATAAGGATGAGCTAACATTTCTCGCTTACGTATTTGTCGACGGTGTTCTCGAACCGGAGCACGATCTTGAGAGGGATATTGCTACTGAGGTATTGAGCAGTCTTCTAATTCATTTCTTCGAGTTAAGAGGTAAGGAGGAAAAACGCCAAGAAGAAGAGAAGAAAAAACAAGAAGTTTTAGGGAAAGAGCATGGGATTGCAAGAGCCCTACTTAGCAAGGCTATAGTGGAAAGAGACATAGTAATGCTAAGTGGTGCAATAAAGCGGGCCGAAGATTGCTCTATGGACCCCATGGAGGCCGCATTACTTTGTGCCAAGAAAATTCATGACGATCTGCAGGCATACCGAGCCCAACTGAAAAGCGCAGTCGAGATTAGAGATTTTGATGGTGTTCAGGTGGCGATGGAGATGGCACAAGAACTGGGCTTAGCTGGAGAACTAGAGGCCCTTAGTCACCAATTTTGTGAGCATCTAAAAATTCAGGAAAAACTACTCATCAGCCTACTCAGAGCAATTCAGCGAGAAGATCGTAGACAATTAGAAAAGTATTTGAATCGGGCGGAGAAGTTTGAGTTGAAAAGCATCATTAACCCAGAGACAGGAGAATTTTCCTCAAAACTCGTCACAGCTAACGTTTGACTTTACGATACATTCTATTGGTTACTACTGATACACATTTTGTCTTTTTAGACCCAATTTCGTCATCATCTCATCGTTCGTGGGCGCGAGGTTTTTCAGAAGCTTATAAGACCAAAAAAAGACGGAAATATCGCAACTTTGGAAGCTGCACTTCGCGAGAAAAATTGGTCTCTTGTAGAGGAAGTTCTCGGTAACTATTAGACGCATCGAAATATCTTAGCCTTATGTATATCGAACAAAAGAGTTATCAGTTCATTTATCGTGTAGGAAAGGGTTCGTTTCCATCAAACTCTCCTGTAGTATCAGCAGCAAAAGCTTTGCTTAGAGAATACAAAGAGTGCAAGAAAATGTTCCGTAATGCAGCCTTCTCAAATGACCCGAACGCCCTTGCAGAAGCCTTGAAGGTTTCTTAATTCAATGAAATACTTTTCGCATGAAAACGAGAGAAGTGAGCATTTCAGATCAAATTTAGGCAAAAATACTACTTTGTAACTGAAAGCTGGATGTATTTAATGTAGAGAGCTAAATCTCACGGATTCGAAGATGCTCTCCTAAAAAGACGGCCAACAGCTCCCTTCGTGCCATATAATCCAAAAGCCCAGCCCCCTACATCGAGACACAATTTGATTCGCACAGATAAGTCTTCGAGTATTCAGCCTCAGCCACCACCACCGCTAAATGATGACATCAACACTTCCATTCGAAACCATAATGAAGTAAGAGGAACAGCACCCCAACCTTCAGTTTCGGCCAAGAAACCTAATCCTTATAGCAGCCAGCCCCGGCCACCTCCACCGCCAACTGATGGTAACGCTACGATTTCCCTACTAATGATAACTAAACAGATGGTAAATATGAATCAGAACATCAACCTGCACTATCGGAACTGAAACTGACCTCCATGGACCCTCCTCCAAGCGGCCAGCCTCAGCCTCCACCCCCATCCGACGATGATAACGCCGAGATCTTCATTCCAAAAGATCATCAAGAGAGTGGAAACGTTCAAAATGGAAAATCTCCTGCAGTAACAGGCAGGAACGAGGAGCTCAAAGGTAAGAGTTCTTCACAGTACGGTGGGGAGAAGTCAGAATTGCCAGGTTCTGATTTATCGAATACTGTCGAACCAGATCCAGCATCTGTAACGTTGCATGATGGGGCGAAATGTAGTACTGAAAAGGGAGTGGAATCATCTGAAATAGCACCCAAAGCCCCAAGTGATGCTGATAATGGGCTGCGGCGGCCAGATGGTGACATTCCAAGATGCGATAGCGATAATACGGATGTCAACGAAAGTAATGAGAGCAATGGCTACAGTGATACAAAGACTTCTAGCTCGAACAAAAAAAATCCAAATTTTAATGAGATTACGGAGGGTGTCTTGCAAGAGGCGTTGCTAGAAGAAGGTGAAAATCATCAAAACATCGGTCTGGAGCGGAAGCCGAAAATGGCCGGCGATAGAAAAAAGCAAAGAAAGGTCAGATGAAAACACAGACATTTCAGATAAAATGTTCCAAAAATACCCACCTACCATTTGACTTCATTCTATTATCAGGGGGAAAAATTTAGACCGAGTAAACTTGCGTTCGGGACCATTAAAGGATATAGAATGGGAAAGGTAAAGATGCATCGAGTAAATTCAAGCTGATTCAATTCATTTAAACGGAATAAAAAACTTTTGTGTTTTCTTCCATGTTTATTGCTCTGTCCTAACTTTTCCAGGACATCGAAGATGATGCTGTAGCCGCATTACTGAACAGACAAAGTTCGGTTCCGCCGCTTCCTCCCGCTTTTAGCAGGGAACACTCTCGGTCATTACCAATACGGAATGAGTCAATTGCTGAACCACTGAAGCGCACATCAATGCCACTTCCACCATCACGAATGTCATCGTTGCCGCCACCTCCACCATCTCGAATGTCTACCCTCGAACCAGAAGGATGCAAAAGTGAAGACATATCTGATTCAAGTTTGCCACCGCCCATTGTCCGAGATAGTTCGATTCCGCCACCACCTCCTTCTACTCCACAAGGAGACGATACATTAGGAAAATTGGAACCAGCGACTGTGGTTGAAGTTGTGAATAATAGTATCCACAGGAAGAGCTCTTCGTCCCCTTCCCTCATTTCACCTGCAACGGCTTCACCCAAAAGTAATTGTAGTCTAAAATCTCCAAGGTATGACACCATCGTTGCTGGGGCGCAAAATAATGTATCAGCTAGCAGCACTTTCCTAAGTCGCTCATCTCGTCATAGAGCCGATGGAGTGACTAATGACGATTTAAAAGTACCGGAAACGACATCATCGAAAGAAAAGTCTGAAGCGAAGTGGGGACAAAATCATGTACTTAAAGAGGCATTATCTGCAGGCAGGTACATGTATAGAAATAAAACGAATTTTAGGTTAAAAACTGCATTAACCGATCGGGTCACACATGGCAGATGGGAGCTTGTAGAGGAAGTGTGGGATAAAGAGAAAAATAAGCAAGAAGAACAAACTAAGGTTACTTATTTTTGAACTTTAAAATAATATCATCTGAGCGATCCTAATGAAAACGTTACAGAAAAGAATAGCACGGATTTGGAAAAACAAAGAACCAAGCAGAAATGAAGAATCAAGACGTTTCATTAATAGGAAAGAATCTAAGGCCAATGAAAAGTAAAATTACCTTCTGTTTTTCTTAAATCCAATATCTTCCTTCATAGCACACTTGTAGGAAAGACTAAGAAACCAAATTCATTTTTAGGGCAAAAGAATGGGTTAGGAAACGAATGTGCCTTTTAGTGGATGTGATAATGAAACATGGAGCTGAGGCTCATGAAGGCCATCATCAAATTAAATTTAGCGATTTATGCGAAATATCGCAGAAGATGTCCGATACGTTCACTGGAATCTTGAGAAGAGCCAAGAAGTGGAAAGTAGTCAAATATGATGGCGAGGTCTTACTACAGGTACTGAATCGATTGTATGTGACTGTTATTTCTCTTTTAAACTATCTTTCTTCCGACATTTACATTTCAGGGACTTTCAAATCACGTTAACATAATGTTATTACCGCGTGCATACAAAGAATTCGGATCTAAAGAAAAGGCAGACGAAGCCCGAAACTTAGAATACAACATTCATGATAAGAATTATTGATTTTATTTTGATGATACTGTATTAGCCTCTTTGGTTACGTCAATGAGGCGCTCGTTGTGCCTCTGCAATTTTGCAGGAGCCTGCGGATGCAATGATAATTTGAAAATCAGTTTCTATTATTTTATAACGTAATTGTGAGAATAACACGGAAGTAGTATGCATGCCTATTACTTATCTTTACACGCTAGCACGTCTAGACTTGCAAATGTTATTCATTTTGGGCGATACCTCGATACGCCACCTAGCCGGCCTAGCGGCACATGTAGACATCAGGCTATCTAGCTAGTTGCTGACATCTAGATGTCCCAGAGCGATCTCTAGATCTGTACTACTAGCTAGCTAGATTAGCAGCCTCTAGACCTCGCACCGCAGAAAAAACATCTAGAACACATCTAGAAATGTGCATACATTCTGCTTGTGCGCTGCAACAATGACGACCGATCGCTCGATCTGCTAGACAGATCTAGAGATAGCCACAGTCTAGACAGTGTCTCCATGCGTCTAGCTAGCTAGCTAGCTCTGGAGCTAGACATGTCTAGCTAGCTAGCTGTGCTGTGCATCGCTACATCACTTAGATCTCCATCTAGCTATCTAGCTAGCTAGCTATTTCTGAATCTTCTTAGAATTTCATTTCTTTGGCTTCGTTGCCTAGCTCTAGAGCTAGTTCGTACATGCATTTTGGCATCATCCAACATGCTAGCATGCCTAGATGTGCATGTGTGCACATTCAGATGCAATCAACATCAAACAACCCATTCCAGAAATTGCGCTCACATCGAAAAACCAATCATGCATGAAACAAAATTGTTTCCACATGCTAGCATGGTCATCCGAGGCGTTGCGACCACTCAATAGTATTGAAAACTGTGATTACATGGCAAGTAATTCAAAGACAAGGCACAAGCTACACTTCAGATCAGAGCTGGAATCATCTATGTTTTGAACTTCACATGTCTCTAGGGAGCACAATTATCAAACGCACACATGTAGTGATGCCTCATCCACGGTTTTCCGGGCTGGTTCAACGTGGTCATCAATCTGCAAGTGCTTGTGAAGTTTTCAATTATATGCATACTTATATTTGTTATGTCATCCGCTTCTAAAATCACATCGTACATTTGCGCCCAATCTTTCGTTTGACTAATCTTTGAATTCTCAACAACCATCATTCGAGATAGCAAGTGTATTAGTGTGCTTGTCTAGGCTGTTGCTAGTGTTTTGGACCATTTTGTTTGAAATCTTAAATGAGAATCAAGCTCGAGCAATTTAAATATTTCTTTCTTCGCATCTTCAAAAACATTCGCCAGTTCCTCCAAGCTGTTACCCCGAGACTCCTCATCCATCATTCTTGTCTCCTTCACTCTATCGTGAGGTATTCGGCTTGTTAATTTAGCCTTTTCCTCTGGATGAGTGCGTTTTTCGTCGGAAGATTTATTCTTGCTAGTTCCGTCTTCGGTGCTATCTTTCCCAATAAATGACACACTGGTTGCGTTCCCCAATTCAATGGTGAGGGCAGCAAGAGACACTTTGCTACAGAAAGCTTTTATTTCTTCCTTTCTAAGTTTCCTATGTGAAGCAGTATCCAGCTTGCTTTCTGAATTAAAGTTAGGATTCGCGTACGAAGTTTTCGATTTTTCAGAGGAATCATTCTTGAAGTATGCGACCAGTTTATTTTTTGACTTGGCCGATAGATTGATTTGACTTTCGCTTCCTTCGCAAATGAATCGTTCAAATAGCAATCGTCCTCTTTGATGCAAGATTTGATTTGCTTGCTTCGGGGTGTTCTGTAGTAACTGTGCATTTAACTTTGCATCATTCCGTAACGATGCGCTAGATGCCGCATTTAGATCTGAGGTCAAATCAGATTTTCCATTGGAAAGAGCACATTGAATATCAATGCGAAGTTGAATGACTTCCATTAAAAAGTCAAGGGATTCTGCAGACCTGAAAATAATTCAAGATATTAATTTTAGATACAATAGAAATAGAATACTGACACTAAATACCATTCGCGGATGAGAAAGTTTTCGAACTTTTCTAGAATGTCAGAATCCACTAGCGTGTCAACGAGATTTGATTCTATAGCACTATTTTTAGCTACATTCAACTTCTTTTGTGTGAGATATAGAGGAATATAAGATTCTGCATACCACAGAGCAATTTGAAATCCACCAAACACCTTTTGTAGTGTAAGGGATAACTCCAACTCACTCATTGTAGTGGGTATTGAGATGAGAACCATAAAGGCAATTGCTGCCTTGAGGATTGTAAATGTGACTATGCTTAGTCTCCGGTATATTAAATATGGGTCAACAACAATAATCGTATGAAGATAATAAAGGTATGGAAGCATAAAAATGAACCAGACCACCACCGTAATAGTAGCTCCCCGTGACGTGCACTCTTCATCGTCTAATGTCGTGAGTCCTCTCCGACTTAAGGGGTCAAAAAACATGATGCACATTCCAAAGCAAAAACAAATTAACGCAATGTTTCGGGGTCTTGATCCCGCTAATTTTCGAGCAATTTGACGTGCTCTACTGGCTGCAGCGTTGTTGTTGGCCCGGCTATCATTGCGGAGAGCATGTCCCATAAATTGTTTACTGCACACAGATACCTTATCAGTACTGAGTTTCATCAAAAGAGTAAAAGACACCTTGATTGAACTTGGGTAATTCGACGAGTAAATAATAATGTGGCATAAATGATAATAGCCACGGAAGCAGCAGCTGAAGCTTGGCGAATCAAAATCAGAAGAGGGCAGATGGCCTCCATATTGGCCCAAACCTCAATCAAACCGCTCACGGATAGAGGAATTGTCGCAGCCAAAAGAGTGGAAGTAACGTGCGGATGTCCAAGAGTCTGGTTATACGAGTTGAAGCATAAATAGTCTTGAAGCACAAATTCCGATTAATCAGATTGATCAAAGAACATCGATAGCTGTACCTGAACATCGACACCCTTGTTGTGTAAGTTCACTAACTTTGTCTGCGTGATAATAGAGGCTACGACATAGAACGTGAGGATTACTACGCTCACGACTACATTGAGGACGAGGAGTGGGTCCACCATGAAGTACAACTCTGAGTGGGTTATGAGGCAGCGTGCTATTGCAACCCCCGAAGAATTATTCGCCCTCTGAGTGCATGTCGCGTAGGTTAAATCCGAGGGGATTTCCCCACAGTTTCCTCGCATTCTCGCGGAATCAAGTTTTTAGAACAATAGGAATCAACACGGGCAGCACAAAGGGGTACCCGCCTTTCTGCTTTGATTTCCTCGGGAAAATCAGGAAATCGGCCTTGATTTCTTCGCCGCGACTTGCAGCACAAAGTCACGCCTTGGGCGAGTTGTTGCTGACGGCTTGCTCCGCAATGAGAGCGTGGTGATTTGTCTCTCTCTGTGTGTGTGTGAGTGAGCATGTGTGTGAGTATTTTGTGAGGATGTCTCTCTCTGTCTCTCTCTTTGTGTGTGTGTTTGTGAGTGCGTATGTTTGTGTGCTTTGATATGCGGTACGCTGAGTACGCTGAGGGAATGTTGTCATGTAGTCGATGCCAAGCATTCCTCCAAGCAGCCACAAATAAAAGTGTGGAAGTCTATATATCTTTCGAGGCTGGGATGATATAGATCGATGTTCCCTGTGTTAGTCAACACGGATTCTGGAAAAATAAAATTGTCGATCTATACCCTTCCGAAGGTATCTTGAAGCAGATCCATTCAGCAGACCAAAGTTCGAAGAAAGAACAGAGAGGTACAACGACACTGAAACATTTTGTAGTTTTTCACAGGCTATAAAATAACTGTATTAGTCCATGGAACTGGATTCTTGCACTTGCCCTTCTTACAATATTCGCTGTTTATTCTGCAATTCTAATTCAAAGCTGGGAAGATTCGAGGTGAATTTGAAGGATAAAGTTGAGACGACAGATATAGATGCTTATGCATGAATATTCACAAATGAAGGGTCACAGAGATCAGCGTGATTGGACAAGACGATATCATGAGGCGCAACCTCCCAGAGTAGAGCATTAAAACTTTCAGTACATTTGTTTTTAAACATCGCAACTAAATTCGGTGTGTTCATCAACGGTTATATTTCAAAATGTATGGAGTGGGTTCGCTGGGTTGGACGGGGTGATCAACATTGAGGTTGCCTGAAGTCATAATCTTATGTTCAAAGAATCATGATAACTAAATGTCTTGCTCCCCTGATTTTAAAATATGCTATCTAACGCAGGTTCTAGCCCTTCAAAGGAATAATTCCGACAACTTTGATCCGAACGGAGATGATGGCCACACCGAAATTCCTTACACGGTGATACCTTTTGTTCCAAAGCAAACTCTCTAATTCCTCTGGCATAATGGGTGATCATATTTCGAAGGTTCATGAATATAGCTGTCCAAATACAATGAGATCGTTTACAGTCGACCCTCCAGCCTGGACACGGGTAAGAATAGGATGTGCTGGTTTATAAGCCATGTGGCCCACTTGAAAAATGTCTTTTTCAGGTGCAACTTTGTGGTGGAAATCCTGGTGATTGTAGGCAGCTATCATTCAATTCATCGGAAGGGGCGGTATTGATACTCTTGTTTATATCCTTCGCAGCCATTGCAATAGAGTTATTCACTGTTCTTCTTTAATTTCAGATATTTCTAATCCGAGGTTTTGGGGATGGTGCTAGTAGCAACCAAAGAACATATGCTGGTAGAAGAGTGATAAACGTATATCCTCCAGCAAGGGATACGGTAACAATATGACATACAGCGTATCAAATAAGCTATGCCTAATGATAAATACGACAAAATTATATGTTAGGGTATTGATGCACAGATCGGACAGATCGCATCTAATTTTGAGGTCGAAGATAGATCCGGTAGCGCTTCGAAAAATATTGTGGAATCTTATTTCTCATTTTCTTTTTCCATTACTATGTGCTAACATACAATTATATACGCAGAGTCATTTGTGTATCAAATTGGCCTGGAACGGTAAGCATCTCATTTCAGATACAGTAAGTTTCTTCCTAAATCTCCATTAATTATTTACTAGTTACAACACACATATCGGAAATGGGACTAATTTTAGTCCATGTGGGCCTGGATTGAATGGACTGTAAGTGCGTACAATTTTCAATGAATTTAGATGCATATAATCTTCTATGAATTAGTTTTCCTGCGTACTTACGCCTCACGGGATCGCAGACCACTACTTTCATCAGAGAAGTATGACTTTCATAAAGAGTGCAATATTTATCGGCACTGTGACATGTCTAAAATGTTATAGTTTCGACCTGACTTTGCGGACACCTTCGGGACCATGGTTGGATTTGCCTCAGGAGTGGCAGCAGTATTTTGCACACACTTTCACATTAGTCTTCTTATAAAAGCTATTTTGGTGTGAGTTTTCACCAATTTCACCCTTCTCTCTCCCACTAATAGACATAATATATTTATCTTCTTTCTGTCTCTTCTCCACTCCAGCCCCTTTCTCAAGTGTTCTCTTACATCCCTTAATTGGATCCCTCGATCATTTCGCCACAATTTTATTGTTCAAATGATATAATTGAAATGTAGATCGGGATTCCGTTGGCGATAGTCTTAAGAGGGGCGATTTGTAAAAAGTGCAGATATTGGCCAGCTAGGTTATTAGCAAAGGGGGAGAGTGGTTCAGAATGCAAAAAGGGTCTAACTAGCAAAGAGGATAACGAAGCAACAGACATGGTAAATATCGATAATCTAAATGCCAAAGATAAAGATCGTGGGATGCAGTTGTCATCTCAAACAGGAATTACCACTACGGGAGAACCATTAGAAAAATGATGGGAAGGAAATTGATTTTAGGAAAAATAGAATCCTATATTTCGACAGATGGATGCTAAACATGTAAATTGTGAGCTCATGCAATATAAATCTGACGATTGAGCTGCATGTGAAAGCATAGCTAGGTCATTACCGAAGTCAAATCATCAGTTCAGGCACGCGTCATGCATGACGCTACTGCAAGTGTAAATTTGCGAGGGCAGCAGCTAGACAGCTCCTTGCAACGTGCCTGTCTAGCTAGCGATTCTGTGATTGAGATGAAGGGATGCAGCCCATTTGCACGCTTGTTGATGTGTACATGAGGCTAACCAACAGTGTAGTGCAGGTCTCCTGGATGATCTCTAGAATCCCAGCCTTTGCCAAGTGACAAGCTAGCTAGCTAGCATACTAGCATAGCTATTTTCGCAGAATCATTCATGTGCGCCAAGACACATTTGTCACTATTTTTCACGATTCATCTGGCAAAGCAGTCTACCTGTGCGTGAATAGCGCATATGTAGCCTTACATTGTACTGAAAATGCTAGAATGGTGTAGATGGTTCGCTCACATGTATTGATGATTACGTTGTCTAGTAGTTGTACAGAGCGTTGCAATTAGGGTACTAGGGTTGGCAAATTCTAGGATTGTTTCTATAACACGATCATCCTTAGACACTACTAGACTTAGACGTAGCAGCTCAATAAATTTCACGCACAACCCCATCGTCGTTTATACATTCGCATCATAACATCGCCGATTTTCCCATTATCACTGACGACCTCCAATTCAGCATACTCTGTCAAAAGATACGACTTCCTGACTTTCTCCCAGATGGAGGTGATGGATGATGCGAGGACTATTAGGCTCATTGAGGCGACCGCGGCAAATCCAGCAACGCTGAAGGCTGTAAGGCCCGATGTGTGTTTCCCCCTTTTTCCCTCTTTATCAAGCAAACCATTATTGGGACCGCGAGACTGTTTCCGATACGAGTAGTAGTAGTTGTAGTAATACGGATTGTCAGGCAATGTGGGGCCAGTGGCTGTTTCTGCATCTGAACGGCTTGTGGGACTGTCACTCGTTTTGCTTTCTTTCCAAGCCTTCTCTCCTCCGGTCATAACAAGGGTGCTCCTTCGTGTACTGGCGAGAGCGGCGAGCCCGTCGGTAGAAGCGGCGCCACACTTAGCTGTGAGAGATTGGCAGGGAGAATGTCTTGACCGGGAGAAGCCTTCTTTGCATGCCCTCGGGCTAATGCTTTCTAAGCAGTCAGGAGAGAGACTAGCACATGCCAAACCGGACATTTCTCGCAGCTGATCTGCACGGAATCCTGCACATTCTCTGCCCCATCCCAGCACGTCATGGTCATTTAAACCGCCAATACTTTCGACTGGAATACGGAAGATATCTGATGATTGGCCAAAAGAGGGTCAGGATTATTAGGGTTAAGGTGAGAACGTCTCGAGCGGCGGCGGCTCGTAGTCGTTGATAATTGAACGATGCTGCACAAACAACAGTAACATATCTTACGATGTCATCCAAAATAAACAAGTTCAAGCCCTTCACATGCCTTGGACGACTACCTTTCGCTGTGACGCCGCCTCCAAGCTCGTTATCGCGCCAATTCGCTACGCATTGAAAGGAAAAGCCGGCGTATGCATCAGCACGCATGGCCGAGAAACAGTCGATACCCAGCGCCTAAGAACAAGGTAGTTCCATCATGTAATGCGATAATTCTAGGTTTTAAAAAACATCATGAGCTGCCCTCATAGGGAGAATGGTCATATCCACTCCCCGTCAGAGCACATGCAATTTTTAAGAGCTGATATCTTTCTTTGGCACCACACGCAACTCGCAGCGGCCACATCTCGCACCTCACAGGCGTGTTCGTCGGTCAGATTTCCTGTTTGCTCGGATGTCCAGCCTGAGCATGCCGGACCCATGTATCTACAGTTTTGAAAAGCCCGTAGACACATATAAAATGCACATGCATATAAATAAATAAAAAGAAATATAATAATATAATGCAACTACTCGATATTTGAGCTCCATCCCCTGAATGACTCCCCAGGCATGTGCTTCACCTGATCCTTCAAAATGCCCTGGATCGCGTTGCCGTTGAAGCTTGCAACGCATTGGCTCGTGAAACTTATGGTAAGGGGGGAAGAAGGGTTGTGTCAGTTGGGTCGGACTTAAAAAACTCCGCTTTTGTGTGTTCTGCCTCACCCTCTGAACGACGTTTGCGGCATCGTTTGGAAGCAGCTCTGCGAAATTGCAGCGCACGAATATTGGCTAAATTTCATGACGTCCATCGCCGTCACATTGGAACAATCCTGGGAAGAGCATGCGGCTCAGGAACTATTCGTGTCAAAGATGCGGATGGGGAAGACAAAACCGCATGTGCTGCGTGTATGCTTCCCCAAACGTCAACGGTCAGGGACCAACAAATGAATCCTCCTACCATTTTTTGTCCCAAGCAGACATTCGAGATTATCAGCACGTCGAGAAGCAGCGTGGCCACCGCGGTGGTTCGCGTGCATTCCGTTCGGAGGGCGTGGGGGAGCATTCGTGCACTCTTGGGCAGATGTATGTTCGACGTCAAAAGTCAAGTGATTTAGAACAGCGACAATCGTTTTCATCATGTCGCGCTGAATAAATGACTGTATTAGAGCACGACGCCCCAAAAAAGGAAGTTATAGTGCAAAAAGAGTGCGGTATTTATCCTGCGACAACAAATTGGTGGATTTTTTCGGTCGAATTCCCCAGCACGCCTCTCGTAGTTTCCAGGAGAGACGATATTTCCCTCCCCCCCCTTCAGGCAACGCATTCCCCGCCAACACCCTCCTGTCAGCTGCTATCCAAGGGAAACACAGAGAGGGTCTAACTTCATTGGGATCAAGCACTGAAGGCTTCAAAGCGACTTGAAAAGCATTGCCTCCCAAACTGAAGGAAGGCGTGTCTTGTGGCCTCCCAGCCAGCGACGACCCACGAAGAATAATAGCGCAACGAGCATTTTCCACCGATACGGATCAAAATGAATTCCTCTCTGTTCTCCATGGCGGAGGATCTGGTAGATCAGGCATACGTCAGACAAGGCGCAGCTTCCAGGCGCTCGAGGGAGAAGCTCATAAAGTCACTTTTGGCCAACAGGAAGATTCCACGGGATCCATGGGATGAGCGCACCATTGGTCTCTTCCTCAATGAGGTTATCTGTAGGCCCATGCTAGTAATGATGGTGGATATAGTAATAGTAATAGGCTGAGGAGACGGAGGAGGAGGAGGAGGTGGTGGTGGTGGTGGTAACAACAATAGCAGAGGAGGGAAGCAGAGAGCAACAGTTCGTATCACACACACACACACACACACACACACACACCATTTATTTACCCCGATGATCCACTCACACCTCCTCTCTCGATGACCCGGTTGGCTTTGGTCCTGTTATTGTCTATTTATGGCTGGCTGCCAGATTGCTTCGATGGATTCGAACAACTTTCCGGACAACGTCGGGGTGGGTGAGCGAGAAGGCCGCGTGTTCAGTGCCCTCGTAAGAGCGCGCCACATGGGATTGGCGCACGGAATAGGTCGGTCTGGTGACGTGGGGGCCATACAGCCGAAAGCCGCGGGGTCGTCTCTTCTAATGCGCCTCACCACAGCAATGGTGCTGCATCTCATCAAAATCTCCGGGGTTCCGGGTGTGAAGGCGTGTTTGCTGTTGCCGACTGCCACAGGTAGCTTCTACGCATTGCGTGACCTGTGTGTTGGGGGGGGGGGGGGGGGGGGGGGGATGCATTCCTAGAAAGCGGGTAGGCTGTTCGTCCAGTCTTCTGCCCAAGTTGCTAGCTAGATTGAGGGGGTGGGCGGACAAGCCGATTTCCATGTTTGCTTCACGGAAAACGACGCAGCTTTCTTGCTTTGCTTTCTCCCCCTCGTGATCGGATGATGAGGTTGAGAGTTCTAAATGATGATGATGCTTAGGAATGGCGCTCTTGCTCACCTTTTCTTGCCTGAGACTAAGGCACAGGCAGAGGCGATGGCCAATCGATGTAAGCGTGATAGCACCGATGACAATGATGATCATGATCATAATAATCCTAAATATGGCTGTGGTACCGGTTATATGATGGATGATTCCAACGAGGAGGTGTTGTTGATGATGACGTTCATGCGAGATAGAAGAGGGTCCAACAGACACTTCATAAATCCCTCATGCGCGGCGGTGATGGCTGCTGTCTTCCTCCTCCTAATTCTTCATTTTCCCTTCAAAGTCGAGAAACCTAACGATCCCAAAAAAATATGCAATCGATGATCTGCCAAGGCCTCAAATCTGTTCTTTGCGTCACGCTTGTAACTGCACAGGGCGACGATGAAGCCGGGGGCGCAAAATCGCCGCGAAACGTAAAAGCAGCAGCAGGAAAGGCAGAGGACGTCAAGCAACCTTTGGACGCAGCAAACGGTACTGATAAGATTCGCTCGCCGCGCAGCGATATGATGGGGTTACTGTTGTGTTTCTTTCTGATGATATTATTGTGTTGTTTGGGATGATGATCAACGACTAGGTAAAGAGAGAGGAAAAGGAGCAGCAGCAGCAGCAAGCTCTGCTGAGCAGGAGATGATGACAACGAGGGCACCAGAACCCAAATACATCATATGGCCGCGAATTGACCAGAAGACTTGCCTAAAAGCGATTGTCAATGCAGGCTTCACCCCCGTTATTATTGAAAATAAGCAGGAAGGTGTGTGGGGGGGGGGGGGGGTCTTACCGTTTACATATGGGCTAGCGTGTTCTCGTTGTCACATGTCGTGGAGTTATTGCCTGGACACCATTCTTGTGCTCTCCCTTTCTCGTACACACTACAGCGAGTATCTGACCCCAATTGCACATTAATCTTTCAACTTTCCATGCAAGAAATCCTCCTCCTCCTCCTCCTCCTCCTCCTCCTCGTCCTCGTCCCCCTGGTAGGAGACCAGCTCTACACGAATGTGGAAGCCATTGAGCAGCAAATACGTAAACTGGGAGCTGCTCGCATCCTGTGCGTGCTTTCCACATCGAGCTGCTTCGCCCCTCGAGCACCTGATAAGATAGAAGAAATAGCACTTCTTTGCAAACGCATGGTAGGAGCCAGGCGAGAGTGCATATATATATATATATATATATATATATATATTCTATGGTTTTCTTTTGTGAGGGGGTGGGAGGGGAGAAGCCGCAGGGATTGTCAGCAGCATACTCGTTTTTCCCCTTGCAAGCAGCAGCATCAGCCTCATGTCCTGCACTTCCTTCGATCGAATTGCTCGTTAGCAGTGTCATCACCATCAATGCGTATGCAGATGGTGATTCCCAATTGTCTTTCCGGATATGTGTGCTCATAGCAAAGATGTGTTGGTCATCTCTCTCTCTCTCTCTCTCTCTCTCTCTCTCTCACTCTCCCCCTCCCTCCTCATAAGTGATGCACGCACTTCTTCATTACTCCTTCTCCCCTCCCTCTCTCTCCTTCCTCCTCCCCCTCCCCAGGGTGTTGCGCATGTAGTAAATAACGCTTACGGACTGCAGAGTCCAAAGGTACTGCGAACATCCTCGCTACTAGTAGTGGCAGCAGCAGCAGCAGTTGTTACGCAACGTAGAGTTGGAATGTAGGCTGGAAGGAGAAGAGATGCCATCATAGAGGTGCTGTCGCACCGTGCTGGTTTTTGCCGATGCGGGCATGTAAAACTGGGTTGAATGGCCTTGGCCATTGAGGAAGAGTGTCGGTCGCTCTTGTTATACTGCCGTTGCATTCTTCGCCTTACTATAAGAAGGCGCCAACCACCATCGTCTGCTCAACCTTGTCATCATCATCATCATCACCATCATCATCGATCGATATTTCGCCAATGATACTCAGATCATGGGTCGGTTAGACAGGGCGGCACGCAAGGGCAGAATCGATGCGTTTGTGCAAAGCACAGACAAGAACCTGATGGTTCCTGTGGGGGGATCGATAATCGCCGGTGGGTTGTTGTTGTTGTTGTTGTTGTTGTTGTCGTTAGTGTCAGTGTTATTGTTGTCGTGGTTGTTTGTTGTTGTTATTGTTGTTGTTAGTGTCAGTGTTAGTGTTGTTGTGGTTGTCACCCGCAACCGCATTCTATGTACTTCATATGACGGCAATTAGGAAGGAGAGAGGGGGGGGGAGGGAGAGAGAGAGAGAGAGAGAGAGAGAGAGAGAGAGAAAGAGAGAGAAACAACACTACCTCAAAAACAAGCACAGAATAGCCAACAACAACAAGAAGAAGAAGAAGAAGAAGAAGAAGAAGAAGAAAGAGACGGACAGTAGGGGGAGCGATACACCGATTCGATCATAGCAGATCAGCGGATGATGATGATGATGATGATGATGAAGAAGAAGAAGATTTCATGAGGACACCTCCTGCTTGCACATGCGTGCGTGCTGCTCAAGAGCGTAGTCGTATATTCTAGCATATCGAGAAACACTACTACCGTGTTGGGTAGGCTTTGACAAGAAATTCATACAAGATGTCAGCAAGACCTATCCTGGAAGAGCTTCGATGTCACCGGTCTCTTGTTTGCTCTTTTGAGAAAGCAGTGGGGGGGGGGGAGGGGCAGCAGGGTTTAAGGGGGATATGAACGTATAGAAGTAGCAGTAGTTGAGGAGGAGGAGGAGGAGGAGGAGGAGGAGGAGGAAGAATAAGAAGATAAAGACGAATAAAGGCCAATGACGGTCACTACTGAAGTTATTTTCTATATGAAGCCAATATAAAATACATATATATATATATATATATATATATATTTATATTTATTTATATATAAATGTGCATATGCGTGTGCGTGTGCGTGTGCGATGTGGCCCTTGAGAAGGTTCCTG
>ADNK01003435.1:0-30843 GCA_000320545.1 Bigelowiella natans CCMP2755 | reverse complement strand
CGGCGTGTTTGCCATATTTTAAACGCGTTTCTGCTGCTGCTTCTTTTTTTCCTTCATAATGGTTGCTACCACCGCCACTTCTACCTCAATATATTAGCAACAATTATAACGACGATGAATGATACTAATAAGAATAAGAATTACCTCCACAATAATAAATAATAACACCACGTACTCTGAAATTCGACAGGATACAGTGTACAGTCTCCTCCAAACGTTTCCAGAGAGAAAGTTTATTCTGGTATTATTATGTAGCCTGTTTCAACCACATCACGCACAGAATAATGACAATGTGATTGATACTATACCAAATTATGAGATTACAAAATAGATTATAAGGTGGTCAGGATTCACACGGTTTTGGCCTCATTATTTTAGTCTCACTGTTCCATATATAAACGTATATAAATACAAATATACAACAGGTTGGAGATTCAGGGGAAAAAGACCCTCTAATATATGCTGATATTGCTCAAAAATTTCCAAATCAAGGTGGTAAGTAGTAGTGGGTTGGTAGGTTTAAAGAATAGTAATGAAGGAATGAGTGAGAAGTGAAGTAGTAGAAGAAGGTGGTGTAGATCCCTCAATACTTATAAATGCTGACGTCATTGAAACTAGTGTTATTGTGAGGATCGATCTATCTATCGATATTCATATATATATATATATATATATATATATATATAGTAGCAGCAGTAATACTCCCATACAATGAGAATACACACATACGTACACATGTACATACATACATACATACATATATGGTTCACTGGCGTCAGTTAAATGGTAGTAATTAAGTAGCACTAGTTTTATCGTCTATCTAGATATTGTCCTCGGTAGGCCACCTAGTAACTTCTCCTGTCTGTCATATTTTACGTAGTTGATAGAGTGTACATACGGAGGGTAGAGGGCGATTTAAGGTACGAAAATTCCTCACATCTGTCTTGTCAGTTTATCAAGACGCATCGAACACACGTACATATTTTAGCATTTATATAATATATATTATATATATATATATATATATATATATATATGTATTACTTCATTTATTTGTGTGTGTGTGTGTGTGTGTGTGTGTGTGCGTGTGTGCACGATACTTAACATACGAAAATACATGTTTATTTTCAGTACAAACGTTCGTGTGTGTTACGTGTGCGTGCGTGCGTGTGTATGCGTGAAATGTAAAAATCAGGGATGAGAATCATTGGGAAAACATTTTCAGTAAAATCGAAAGGGAGAAATGGTCAGTTTTTGAAGATCATAGAACGCTTGTGCAAGACGTTAAATCGCTACCGATGTCATGAAACTTTATTGACCATATAACAATGATGATGTGACTATAGAGACATTAAGTCTATGTAGCGTACGCACGACATTAAGTCTATGTATGACATGTAATTTTTGCATGGATTTGTCATGCTAGCATGGGGTAGCATAAATGTGATAGCAACTCGTGCTCAGAATGTGCATGCGCATTGATTGTGATCATTGTTGATCGCACGCAAGTCAGCGATGCAAACCGATCTAGCGATGCCATGCAAGAAACAGCACTTCAATTGGCGACATCCATGCCTCATCAGCGAATAAACACTCCGTTTGCCGTCGATGATACATTCGTCAAGGCTGCCCAGCATCTAGTATGCGCGCAAGCACAGGCGTTTAGAAGATGAAGATCGGCGCACTGCATGCCCATGACTAGATGACTGTTTGGACAAAGCACACGTCATGTGCATCACACATGTCACATAGATAGCCGCTGCATTGTGACAGCTACATGAGGACAACCATTGAGCAAATTTGATTTAAATGATTACATCCGTCTCATCTAGTCACATGCACGTGCGTCATGCAAGTGGCATGATCAAAACAAGTGTTTGTGTTGCGATGCGGCGCTAGGGAGCTGCAAAACACTCGACCACTGCTAGACTGCGGCTCAGACTGGCTGCATGACTGCTGCATCACAAGTGAATTGGCCATTAGATCTTTGTTGCATGGCAGGTTTGATTTTCCTATTCACTTCCGCTACATGGCCGTTCGAGGTAGACAACATCACAGCAGTGCACAAGGAGGAGCTAGTGCATGGCAAGTGGATCCATCCATCGTCGGAAAATTCTCTTGTAAGTGTATCTCAAACAGCAGCAGCAGCACATGTGCGACTTGAAATGAGGTTGTCGCACTTGCACATTTTCCTCCTACGTTGGACATCATCGTGTTTTTTGTACGAGTAGGATTTGTCGTACTTGCATGTTTCCCGTCTACTTTGTGATCATCGTGTTTGTGGCAAAGATGAGTGGGATCGATGTTGTCGCACTTGCATGTTCCCATGGTGTTTGTGATACAGATGAGTGGGGATCGATGTTGTCGCACTTGCATGTTCCCATGGTGTTTGTGATACAGATGAGTGGGGATCGATGTTGTCGCACTTGCATGTTCCCATGGTGTTTGTGATACAGATGAGTGGGGATCGATGTTGTCGCACTTGCATGTTCCCATGGTGTTTGTGGTACAGATGAGTGGGGATCGATGTTGTCGCACTTGCATGTTTCCCTGCTTGCTGCTACTAAATTTTTTCATGCAGCACTAACTAAATAGCTAGCTAACAATCATGCACCCCAACGTAAAATAAAAATCGAGTGACCAACATACTGATGGAGAAACACGCATTCGTGCGGAGCATTGATAGCGATGAAGGTGTCAACGTTATATTTCGTACACTTCAAGAGCGTCTCCCACTGATTCTCAAAAGGTTTAAGGAAGAAAAAGAACTAGGTATCCGAATGCATGTGAAAAACATTGTGCAATGAATTCACATAGATCAATAAAGTGTTTGCAATAATTTTCTCATTTCCATTTTGTGTGTCTTAACTTTTGGAGTCTTGTGTTTGAAGTTTGAATAGTTCAATGACGCAATATACACTCTGACAACCACCTGAGAAAAATCTTGGAATAAATTTACATTTGAATCAGTTCGCAGCATTGGATCCAATGAGTTGCTGAATTACACGACTAAAATGGTTGCCACAGTTATCCACACCGATACCACAATACTTCCCAGAATTGTACAAGCTATAAAAGAGTGGGTGATAATGCAACGAGGGCCAGCTGAAATTTCCATAGAAGTTCCTCCGTCTTCGCTAGGAGTTAGGGTGTACAGTTCAATGTTTGGAACTCCGGGAGCGGAACTAAGTTTGCTTTCTTCAAAGGAGCTTTTGTACGTGTGTTTCTATATTAGCGTTGTCATGATACGGGTGACAGCGGAGGCGTTCGTAGATGTCGAACGAGAGTCAGACTATATTGAGGAATTTTCAAACGAAGAAGGAACAGAAATATGGAACGGGTTATCGGAGTGGCCCCTTGCTATTCTCCGATACGCATGGTACCATAGAACTGAATCTACATCATCACAGCGAGTTGTACTAGCAGCAGGACAGGCTCTTGGAGCTTTATCTCGAGTAGATGTAAATTGTTTCATTACTACAGTTTCAAAAGCTATTCAACAATACCCGGTCGATAGCCGATCAAAAAGAACAAAAATGACTGCTCAGTGGCCCGCAGGAATGGATAGTATCTTTTTTGCTCTCTCCTACGTTGTGTTACCTCAAGATATATCTGGGGATGCAAAATTAACTGAGATGCGAAATCTTTTAAATATGGTATCGCAATATACAACCTCAAAACTACCAAAGGATCCAGAGCAATTATCCAGATTATATGGTACAGTCCAAGATTAATGTGTTATCATCAAAATTTGAATAAATCTGTATTGTTGTTGTTGTTAGGACTTCTTGAGGGACTAGAGTACTTTCTCTCTCAAGTAAATTTTGCGGATGTTGGACCTGCAGCCGGGGCTGCAGGAGGGCGCTTTGATGCATCAAATTCGGCTCTTCGTCGTCTTTTCTCGTCAAAAGTGCAACCTATATACGCCTGGGCCACAAACATTTCAAGGGCAAATGATTTGAAAGTCAAAGCTGGCGCACTCCGAACAATGTGCTCCATCTTATCCTGTGCCCCCTTTGATTTCTTCCGCAATAACTTCTCAAATTTTGTACAAAAGAGGGTTCTCTATAACATGGGGATCCAACGAAAAGCGTACAATTTAGTTCCTTTATTACTGAAAGTCTTAAGAGGTCCCTCTCTTCAAGGAAGAGGGGGGAGGGGATGTGGAGGAACATTTACACTCATTCATAGTTGGCATCGCAAGGGAGCGGTATGGGATCAATTAGAGAGTAAAACTGCTGAGGGAGAAAATTGTGTGGACAACACTGGGCAATGGAGTAGAGTATGTCGCCCAGGTCTTCATTCTTCAATTTTGGTGACAACTCAGCTTCAGTCAATATGTAGGACTATGTTTAGAAAGAAAACGATAACAAAGCTTCCCCGAGCCACATTTCCAACACTAATAGCTATCGGAGCACAGCTTGCTGTTCATTCCCTTACGATGGTATTTGGTGAATGTATTCGACCTCTTCTACGGGGCGGTACGAAAGTGGACGACCTTCTATGCGCTGGAGTGGCGTTGCGCATAGTTTTACAAATCCTAGATCCAAACTTTCAAACGGAAGCTAGTGAGAGAGCAAGATTGGCTCAAGACGAAGACTCTGAGATGCAATGGAGGAGACGGCTACAAAACTTTATGAACCAACTCGAAGGAGATGTGAATAGGATTATAGATTCGTGTATTTCGGTTTGCAGCTCGCGTAGGCCATTGCAGAAATCGAATGATAGTACATACGAATCCACTATTAGGGAAGAGAACAAAGACAATGGTGAAATACAACCGGCAAGCTCTTCAAAATTCTTACCATCCCCTCGTCGATGGCGTCGTGCAGGGCTCGTATCTCGTGTACGGAAGCGAGGAGTGGATGACATTAATTCACGAGAACCGATCATTCTCCTTCCTACAAGAGTTTCTCTTCTCAACTGCCCATCAACAAAAAATATGAATGGAATTGGGGATGACTCTCAGAAGGTAGAAAATTATTTTATGCAAGCAGAACTCAAGGCCCTCAGCTCCGCTTTCCCAGAGAGAGTGCAAACTGTAGATGTGGACGCGGAGATTAAGAAAAGCCAAGATCATAAGAGAATAGACGCGGCAATGATTGCTGAGGACTCACTTGGAGCTGCACTATCAGTGCTAATATTTGTCCGTCCAGTAACTCCTGCTCAGAGTCTTGGAAAATTATTGCACCCATCAATGAAAAAGGCCACAAAGGGTATGGTTTCAAGGTATGTAAGAAGAGTGTGTGTATACCAGCCTGAGGTAACTTCTATACAATTGTTGTTTAAAATGATATCTCGCATACTAAGTAACTTCTTTTTTTATATAGGGGTTTCCATCCTTAATATTTTCGATTGTGAAGAGAATTATCGCCACAGCTGGACGTAATGCTTATTGTACATTAAAGATCCTATAAGTTCCAATATATGTGTTTGATAGGTGACAGTGGCGGAACCGCTATCCTCTTGAATAATATTAGGATTGCCGTCGTGGAATGGGGTGGAGCTTGCGTTGAGGCTGCAGGTGCAGAAGGAGGAACATCTGGACCTCAAGCTCCTGGGACTGTTTATGCAACAAAATCTTTCCCCTCTATCGTCAGTATACACTCGATGTGGCTGAAATCGGCCAGATTGATTCCTGCGATCTATTGACTAATGTATTCAGGGTGGCTGAAGCATGCTCGTCGTTCAGTCCTGCCTGTCATCCATGCAGTATCTCTTTGCTTGCTATCTCACCCTTCTGTAATGACTAGGGTACTCGCGTTTACCTCTCAACCCCCCCCCCCCCCCCTTTTCCTTCTTGTCCCTCTTTATCTATCTATCTCTCCAGAATGGAAGTACACATATGTCACAAAAGCCTGAATCTAATTCGACATAGGAATAATATGATGCCAATCTTCCACTCACATAATTGCCAAACCATTTGAATCTCATGCTTAGAAAGCAGCTCTATCTTTGACCAAAGAAGCGACAGAGGTCGAGGGTGATTAGTAGCAAAAACTGAGAGAGCTATGATATTATCGAGAATAAAATCTTAAGAAAGGGAAGTAAAAGAAGTATAGCAGGGGATGGACGGGAGTATCAGTCTCTTAATTAATATTTTTAGCACGTCGCATCTTTGTCCCTTAAGGGTGATTTTCTAAAATATATGAAAAGGTGGAGACAAAATTGATAAACTCATGGTCCGGATGGACACAGTCACCCAATGAAGAAGTTGAAGCTCGAGTAGTGTCAAGGAGTAAGTTAATCAGTGCCTTCGAGTCTCTGAAATATGTATAACAAAAGATTGTATCATTAGAAAGGATTTATTTTAGGTTTAGCATTCAGTCTTATTGAGGGTGTAAACGGAGAATCAGTTAATTCTATTCTCAACTTGAGAAAAATCTAATCACTCTAAAACGATAAGAATACCTCTAATGACTCCTACTATTTGCACAATATTCAGGTTCTGGCCGCTTCTGCTACCGACTCATACCATCGTCATTTCTCTCGTTTCTACCTGCCTTCTGATTCTGCAGCTTCAATAAATATCAGTTCCATGCCACGGGTGAGCAATTGTCAACGAAAACTTCGTAATAAGTATGAAGATATCTGCTGTCTTGGTAGGTTCCATGGATGAGCTCATTAGTCAGCATCGCTCAAAGTCTATATATGCCCCAATTTGGCAAAAATCTCGCCAATGCATTTGAGAGTCAGTCTTCGCGAAAATGTTCATTTGCATCGAAACGGCAACAAGTAGGTGCTCTCGCACTGAAAATAGGTCATAGAACGATATATTTATATATATTGCCTTGTCACAGCTGATGTTAGAGCATTGTTGAAAGGTTTGGCTATGAACAAACGACTCCTTCAACAGGATCCTGAGCCACCCTTAACAGATTCAGAGAAAGAGTGGTATATCTCTCACTATTTTTTCTAAGTACTCCTTCTAATTGAGGTTCTGCAAGGTGTTTCGCATCCGTTCCGCTTCTGTTAGCCTTGTCTCCAATAGTCGCATCTCCCCCAAATTATACGCCTCTTTCCACGCGGACTGATAAAGAAGAAACAAAAGAACGGGCACGAAGGAAAAATACACAAAAAAGGGATAGAAAACATTGGAAACGACTGGTTCAGAAATATCTTTTGCATCCTTAATACTGAAGTTTGTAATGTACATTTCTACTTACATATTTTGAAGATGGTTACTGAACAAAAGGAAGTTCAGATTCGAATGGAAAAGAATTCAAAGCAATTAAAAAGTAACATTCAAATACACCCAATGACTTCCAAGCTTCACTTTACACGCATAATAGACCTCATGAAGCTAATTTCAACCTCGGAGAGTTTTCTTCAGGTACGCATTTTGGAACATTATTTATAATTACAAAAGCTTCAAAACCTTTAATTTTTACTCATCAATCCCATGTTGTAAGTCATGTGATTTTGCGGATCCCAACGTCGAAGTGGCGTCCGAAGGTTATAACCTAATTACATGTAAAATAAAGATACTAAAAATTAGATATTTGTAGATTCTTTGGACTATGCAGCGTCAATTGCTATGATTGCCCGAAATGCTGAATTAAATCCAGAAGGTCATAGTTTGAATCATAGAATGATAAACAAAAGCAATATCACTACTTATGGTAATTCTTATTATCTGACATCTTCACAAAGGAGGGATGAAAGCACTTTTGTTTGCAATTGAGAATGCACATTCAAACTATATTCCATGGGTAAATTTAAAGATACTTCAATTGATCATGCGTCACAAAAGTCCCTTAATATAGATTTTGGAGTCTTTCGTGTTATTCTCAAATTTGCCCACGATCAAAAATACTTCAAGCGATTCAGAAGTTCGACTACGAAACGGGGAACTGCTACGAACGAGGACGGATGCAACCCGCAGCATGCTATTTTACGCTCTCAGTGGCAACAAAAGTTTAGCTCATGCATGCTCTAGGTAAATATAAACTTGTAAAACGTATTATCAGATTCCTTAACTCCATTAAATCTTGTTCTACTGCTATAGCAATTCAGGCCTTGCTGAAGCTCTAATCGTGGAGGTAGTTATCATAATAGTTTTCATGAGTTCTAGGACGATTTTAATGTATTTCAGGCAATGAGAGCAAACACTGAAAGAGTAGTAGCATGGGGATTAGGTGCTACAAGACAAATAGAGATTAGAAATATATTCAATTTACACATATATGTATTTCCAGGATCTGTGACTATTAGAAATGCTGCGCGAAGCATTAGAAATATTGGATCGACTTTACTTTTACAAAAAATCCCAAAAGATAGACGGAACGGAAACACTTTTATATCTCTTCCTGACAAAAGAAATTTGTCTCTATCAGTGTCTCGATCACATACAGGTATTCTGTACATAAACCCACTTCATGAACTATTTACCGTGATATGTTGTGTTTTTCATGGTGAACATTCACTTTGAAACAGAACCAAAATGTTAATACACGCAAATGGTAATCGTAGTTGTAATTACCCTGTACTAATTGACAGATGATAAGAGTTCCAGAATCGATAATATTGATCTAGTCATACCTGTTCCCATGGTACTAGATAAAGTGACTACTTTATTGGCATGGGCTCAGGCCACGAGTGATGCCCTTACAGTAAATAACGACAGGATTCTGAAGGTGCTGATTATAATCTGTTTTTCCCGACGTCTTTTTTCATTGATTACTGAAAGTTCAAATTTTATCAGGAAATGAAGGTATGGAGTCGTAGAAAAAGACCGGCACGAGCCCGTAGCAATATTAGAGCAAGTAAAAACTATTTTGCATATGTTTTGCAAATATAGTTATGTTGTTTACTTTTAGGCAATACCTCAGTTTTTAAAAGGATGGGAAGTGGTAGTGAGGAATCGCAGAATAATGACAAAAATGGAACCACAGGAATTCATGCCGCAGCGAAATTGGATATTACCGCCACAGCTCAAACACCGATGGCAGAATCCACACCAGGTGAGTAACAAATTCTGTCACTCAACAACACGCAATGAATGCTCTATCGGGCTGGTTGATATGACATTGGAAATATCAATCCCAAAGGATCTCCCCTAAGAAAACTGCCAGTATCAAGCCGTGGTTAGATCATACTTTGAATCTTCTTTGCATTAGTTCTATAACTGATTTGGAGTTAATACAATACGACTCAGCTAACAGCAAATCAATCAGCGTCATTTCTACGATACCAGAAAATACAGACAAAACTCCTGAGAAGATACGAAATGTAATAGGTGTGGAAAGCTAATGTTAAGAAAGCAATAACGGGATAGATATTTTGATTTAATTGTATATGACCTACATAAAGGAACATTTTTGTTGAAGTCAAGGCCAGATTCAAACGAGAAAGAGGAGGTGATAAAGTTACTGCTAGTATTTAGTCTTGTAAATTTATACAAAAACAGATCAAGGCTTGGGTGGTTGATTTGATGGAACTACGAAATGCTTGCTTCGAAGCAATTGGTATCATATAAAATAGAAGAATGTCATTTCTGTGCAAAGAGTTCATTAAATATAAGCCAGCGAATGACCGTTATTCAAACTGTTGATCAACCTCATTAATACTACTACAGGATCCCTTGTCTGGGTTGGTGGACTTGGTGTTGGTAATTTGTAATATGATAACGCTTTTATCAAATAGCATAATGTTTCATGCCAAATTAGGGAAAAAAGCAGCAGATATTTACGATGAAAATCCTGATGATCTTGAGCTTTGGCGTCGGTGAGATAGATACGCATTATCAAACAGCATAAATTCATAAATTCTCTGCAGGTATGATGAAGACATTGATATAGAAGCCAGGAAAAGTGCTCAGGGCTGGATAAGAAGCTTTCTTGCGACAGAAGTTGTATCGATAAACACAAAGTAAAGTATTATCACCCTATAACATGTCCTCATTTATAGATATATATTGACAACTATTTTTTGTAAATTTAAGGCCTGGTTCAAATGGCATAGAGTCCCCATCTATGTTTGCTCTGGGTAGCAGCATCGGATACTCGTTTCGAAAATCAAAATTGCGAATGCAAAATAAGGTGATACGTTACAACTGTCAGCATTTTAACCCTGACACTAAAATATGTACTTAGCCTCTCAATACTCCAAAAATATCGTGTCATCCAAGAGAGGCTTACGGGGCCCTTTGTGCTTTACTTATGCATCACTGGACGGTGGCTGATACGACCATCATTGATTTTATATCTGAAATTCCAAGAAATCTTAATTGTATCATTTAGGTAGTTTTTGACGTTATACTTAACGAAGTATATTCGCCTATCCCCCGGTAAGTGCGCTTAAGATGATGAATCTTGAGAAGTATGTGTCCACAAAAACCAACTATTGCTCTCTGCAGTGGAGGAGCTTTTGGGCGTGGAACTGCGTTTGCTGCTATTGCGTCAAGATTTCAAGAAATTTCAATAGCCGGTAAAATAAACCCTTCGCAAGACGAATCATCAATAAAATTAGAAATTGTTATTCGCATAATAGGAGCTCGAGACTCCTCACAGCATACACGCTCAATCACATCGCTTACAGCTCAAAGGGGAGTGTTCAATCAAAGCATAGAATTTTGTAGTGAGATGAAATTAGGGACTACTTCCAACGAGGCAGCCATCAGTAAAGAAAATGCTGTGGAGCTGCTGATTGTAGGCATGACTTATGCTGGGCACCCCATATTGAAGGTCCTCATCAAAGCATAGAGAATAATCCATTTAGTTCGAGTGGTGATAAACAGTCATATTAAAATGATGAGAAGATGTAAAAACAGCATTTTCTGTCTGCATTAGATTTCCGACATGGGAGTACGAATATTATGCGCTTTAGGTCCTTCTTTTTGCAAGGTACGAATTATTTACAAGATAAAACTTTTATTAAATTTGGGAAGTCCATACAGCTATCTGGATCTATATGGCCTTTCAGAGTGCAAGAATATGTCCTATTAAAAGAGTGAGTCATGCACATGCGACGCAATATTTTGACTAGTTGAGCAATAAAGCTCAGTTTGTACCTTGACAAATTTAATGGTATATAGTGATGCTCTGGCTCCAGGACCAGCTGAGAGACGGAGACGGTCTTGCACGCTGATGGAGAAGATCTTTCGCTCGATAGATGAAGTACCGTACCCGTCCTTAGATGCATAATTTGTACATTTCTAGAAAACCCTATATCTTACAGGTTGACAAAGAACGAATTCGTCGCTGCCTCATTCAACGACTCCTCTCAGTTCGAAAAGTTATAGACATAGCTTGTGAAACAACTCACAACAGAGAAAGACATCAGTATCCAGCTGGAAATATTGACACTTTTTACCGAGGAGACCGAACTGTTGCACCATTTCCGCATCTTATACTCCCGCTCACTGCAACAGAAGTACATATTAGCAGAATGTCTTTCGTTTCCTACCACGTGTCAATTTGTGACACTTTAAGACAATTTACTGACAAACAAATAGACTATAAAAATCTCAAAAAAACAATTCAATCTTAATTTCATACTTGCGTAAAACAATTTTGTAAGTGCTATAATTATACTCGCGTGTGTGTACTACATGTCAAATTAGGCAGGTGAATGGACTACAACATCCGATGCTCTTTCATGGTACAGTACAAAATAAGGAAATCAAGTGCTGTTCACAATTACATATTTTCTACATGCAGGATGCTACGAGTTGCGAGGCCATTTTTGCAGGCATATCCAACATCCACAAATAGAACAGGAGACAGTAGTGATCGTGATTCAATGGACAAGGTCTTTAAAACCTTGGTGAATGAGAAGCCAAATCATTATCTTGCAACTTTGATAGGTCATTTATCGAATGAAACAATCATTTAGTAATTCTTCAGAAAAGAAGTTCATTATTTAATATTTCACTATATTCGTAGGCCTTAGTGTCGTTCTTGGGAATAGTGTTAATGGGACTGATCAGGTATTTCAACATTTGTTTTATTTCTATTTCAATTTTGGTTTCAACCCAAAAACTCAGCATTTAAAACTAAATTTGAAATGTCTTCCCACATATTAATTAAGGTGGTTGAGGATGCTCTAGCTGAGGTAAAGATTTCTCGCATTTCATTAGCATACCACATTTGTCGTATTGTACAAATGTCTACCTATCTTGATATATAGCTCTGGTATTCCACATTGTTCAATTTTCCTGATTTGACTGATCCTATGGACATTCAAACGACGAATACGACGGGGCTAGAAGCTACTGCGACAAAAAGGAAATCTGAAAGAAAGAGACATGATAGTACTGCAATGTCTGAGAAGCGGCTGAGGGAAAGAAACAATTTGATTGCAGTTGTCTTACCTGCGATCGTATTATGTTTGAGGCTGTTATCAGGAGCCCCAGGAATATCCTATTCCGGAATTTTCCAAGTATGCTAACGTGCAACACTTTTATTTTCTATAAATCATTTCTGATTTCACATCACTTAGAAACGTCATCTTTCACTCAGGCTGATTTTATAAGGGTGGCGTCCTTATCGTCGCATTTGCAAATTCACTCCTCCCCGGCACTCTCAATTTGCCGTAATTTTAATACTAGTATAAATACCAATCAAAAATATTGATTTGTTCTACTCAGGCATGGTTGCTATGGCTGCTTCAAGAGGCGGGAGAGTCTATACAGTATCTATGAAGAGTTTTCTTACATGGACTCTGGTAACAGAAAATTTGTTGTCAATATAAGGTACGTACCAATATTGACTATCATCTATCAGTGTCAATCTAATTTTCTAGCTGAGGTTTGGTGGAAGTCAAAGGCTACAAGAGGGGGAAATGAAAACGATTTTGAAAATACGTTTCATATGAGACAAGAAGGCGAGCGTTATATCTGGGGTCATGTGTCTTAAGGAACAATGATCCCCGTTTCTGATATACTCCATCAAATATTAGGTGCTGCTGCTGGCTTGTTATCCCAGTTGTTGAGGGTAGAAAAAGTCATAGAAAATGAGAAAAACCATGAGGAAAATGAAAGGAATTTGGGAAAACTCTTCTTCTCATGCTTCCATCATCTTGAAGGTAAAAACGAATATAAGGTTATGCATTAAAATATCGTATTCAAATTTTATTTCATATTTTTACAACTAGGCTCTCCATGTCTGTCACCGTCTCTATTGAAATATCTACTTCAAAGACTATCAAAAATGCGTCATAAAAACACCGATTCACTGGGAGATTTTATAATACCCCATGGTCTCCATCTGCGACGATATTATTGGAGAGGTTATCATCAGCGATAAATCTTTGTTTGAGCTCATTTAATATATTTTCTGTATTAGACACAGAATCTTTCGAAGATGAAAACAAGATTATCAACACTTTCGGAGAAATGCGTAATCCAAAAGGTAATGCTATTTTTTTATTAAGCATGTCTAACAGTAGCCTCAATATCTACAGGGTCGTGGCTAGCTGATTTCGTCTCTCCAGCTCCTCTACCTCGTCGAGGTATTGCAGCTCGTGCAGGGCGACCTCTTGGTGAGCAATTATCTGTCTCAATCGCGCCCAGCTTGTGAATAGGGCTAAGATATCTAACAATTGTCACAGATGCAGATGCCGCATGGCGTCGTGGTATGAGCTTGATTTTGGTTGAAGAGGTAATTAATTTATTCAACCGAAGCAATCGTTTCAATTCAACACAATTTGAACGAAGACAAATATTTAAAAGGTTAGAAAAGATGCTGAGATAGGCGTCGATGTCAACTCAAGACACAATGATAGCAGCTATTTTGACCTGAAGGTGTCAGAATTCTTTCCAAAAAAATATTCTCGAAATGTATTCCTCTCATCAATGTAGGCTTCCTCAAGAGTCCTTTTGCAAGAAAATTTTGACATTGCTTCAGGGCGCACAACAACTGATGACATTAGCAAAGGGTGATTGTTTTCCCTTTCACAAATGTAGCATTAACAACTAACACAGAGCTCACATGTGCGTCGATAGGACTGAGATATTATCAGAGCTAATAAATCCAGCATTTATCGGCTTGGAGAGAGGTCTTGTTTTGTGAATTAGTTATGATTGTTACGTGTGGTTCTATTTTGTTCAATTTATCACCTCGATATTATCTAGAATTTATTCTTTATAAACTTGAAAGAACTTAAATTTGTGGCACAGGAAATTCAGGGGTAATTTCAGCCGATTCTTTACTATGCGGTAGTGAACACAAACACACACACACACACACACACGTGCGCGCGCGCAAAACATACATATAATACTGGTCCCCTCTATCAATCTCGTTTCATAGGGATTGTGCATCAACTTATTAAACGAAGAAGAACCGTCATGTTGAAAGCATGGATGGAAGAGGTAATGTTAGATGGCGTGCAGTAGTAGTGATTCCATTTTTTACTAAATTAATATTTATTTCGTAGGCGTTGAAGCATACTGAGAGAATTGTTAATGGTCCAGACTCAAAATTGGTGTCGAATCTAGCTCATTTGAAGAATAATACTTGATAACCGTTTGACTCTTGTTCAGAAAATCGCTTCGCCGTCATCCGCTGCATCCGCACGTCAGCTTCGAGACTTACTCGCGGTAAATATTATTTATATATTCTTGGATTATTGCTATTCGTTTTATCTCACGAGAATGAAGCAACTATCCTCATCGAATGTAAAAGAATTTATAAGAGTATGAGTTTCAGATTCTCTCACCGTCATTTGCCTGCAAATTAGACTTGTCGAGGAGGTAAGAATTAAAAAAAACCCCATGAAGTTGTAAATAACACCATGGTTCTTTCAGAATCTCTGCGGTGTTGTCTGAAATAATCCCTAAACCACGAGAGGTTAGCATCCATATCGCCGCCAGGAAAACGAGTTCTGAGAAGACTCTGGTTGACATTGTTACATGTTTTGAAAAAACGATTTTTTTAGGAATAAACAATCATCAGGTAATCCCTCGGCTTCCAGCAGTCCAAGTAAATTTCATGCATTCGTTAGCACAAGTTTTGGTTGCTCGAGTATGGAGGGGGGGTGGAAATTACATTGGTGGAGAAGTTGATGAAGGCATAGAGGGATTCAACAGATGTGAAGAAATCTCTGAGAGACATGTAGCATTCTGGGGACTGGCTTCCCTCATGGAGACTGGAATCTCCAGAATTTTTAGGCAAAATTTAATTGATTACATGATAATTCAAACAATTTCATTGTTTTTCTTTTCAATGTTTCACTTCAGGACTGCGTCTGTTGGTCTTTTAATCTCCCTGCGATCCACTTGTTTCTCACAAAAGATATCAAATCCTCAACATCTGTCTTTTCGTCCTCCCACACCGATTCATGTCGCATGGCTCATTCGTATGACTTCAAGGGCCTTGTGTCGTTCCAATTCGGCTCCAAATGCTCTCTTGACGCTTCCTTTAATTTTGTTGTTAAGTGATGTAAATACTAGCAATACCTTAAATCCCGTTGACTTTAAGGGCGGCATACAAATGGATCTCAAAAAAACAATTACAAAAGAGAAAATCGTTTGCATAATGGGATTGATGTTACCGTGGATCTATTGTCTATATGATGCGAGAAGGTAATTTGCCTCACTATGATAAATTTAAAATGTTTTTGGATGTCATTTTTATACTCGAATCCATTTTAGTCCCACAGATCAGAGGCTAACTCAGTCAGCTGAGCTTTTGTCATCTGAATGCTTTCAAGTAGAGGTGGCTCCAGAATCACTTTGTGAATCCCTGGTATGCAAGCTGTAGTGGTATTTCATTTAGTCTTTAAAAATAATGTAATCTGTAGGCAAGCTCGATCGAAATTCTACACGAAGAGTTAGGTGGGTTACTAGAATTCATAAGTTTACAAATACTCAAGAAGATATATATAAATTGGTATCAGGGTCTAAGGATGTAGAATTAGTGAACCTTTGCACTGTATTGAGATCAAATTATTCGTCCATGTTGCGCTTGATGTCCACAGCAGCAGTTCAGGTGGAATAATCAATATTCATTACATGGTTTCTGATGAAAAGATGAGTTTTGAATTTTGTTCTTCGGTCTCCACGTTATTGACAATTGCTATAGCTTCTGCGCATGGTGAAGAAAGCAAGAGGATCTAACGGTGTAGTATTTTGAGCGTTGGTTTCTGTCATGTTAACAGTCATGTTTTTAGGTCCTTACTTCAGCCATATTTTGGGTTGTGTGCTGAGTTCTCTGCATTTTAAGTCCCCGCATGCTGTGGTCAAAGAGGGAGTACTCAGATTTACATCAATGATCCTCAAGGAGTCCCCAACCCATCTTGGTAACAGAAGGAAGAAAAAGATTAGTCTCTATCAGAAATAAGAGAAATCATTGCTATTATTTATTCACACTAATTGTAGGAATAAAGTCACTACATCTGACTGCGTTAATATCAGCATTGAAACCTCTGATAGAAGAGGTTATGAAAGCAGGTGATCGATACACCATCCCCTTTGAGGGCCTATGAACTTAAATTATTACTTAGGTGATGAAGCTGCAAGAGATGTCGTTGCATCGTATGTCTGGTCAGCTCGAGCCACCACCACCCTCACTGAAAATAATGTGGCAAAGATGGGACGAATTGAATTGTGGGAGCCACTTGGAAAGCATGGAGTTAAGTATTATCGGACTCAGTTATAATTTTAAATTAATTTGCAACTACTTTAATTTTGCTTTAGTCCCCATCTGGTCTTCTCAATAGTCGAGGGTTCCTACGTGAGGTAAAACAGTAATTACAGAAGTTGTGAATTCTATGATTCTTTACCTCAATCATGCAGATCGCCGAGAGGGGTTGGGTTGATCATAAATCGCTTGTGGACACAAATCGTTGCTTCCAATGGATCGGAAAAGGCATTCCGATGGAAATTCAACACGAAATTACACAGCAGGAAGGATGGTCGTCAGCACATCAGTTAAATTCGAAGGAGGATATTAAGTCAACTCCTATCAGAAGCAGTCAGGCGCATATACAAGGGCGCGAAGTACAAATATCATTTGGGGAATTATATGATAAAAAGATTCAGCAGAAAAATAAGGATGCTCTCGAAAAACCTTCAATATCTTCTAAGGTCTCATAAGACTAATCGAAACGATACACTATCATATATCCATTTCAAATAGGCTGCAAAGATTCTGGGATTCAATGGATCCGAAAAGTTGCCATCATCAGAGGACAAAGGATTCTTGAGATCAAAGAGCAGCAGCGTCAAGATAAAAATCCAGACCCAAACTAACAAAGGAAAAGGGACTAACGAGAGGAAAATCGCAGCACATATCGCTGGAAGAAACTCATCTCCACCTTTCTTACAAAAACGAGGTAGCTTACGTCCATCATCACCGTTGAGGGGGAGAACGGTTGACGAATCCATGGCGAAGAGAGATGGGCAGACAAAGACAGCAGATACGGGCATGCCCAACATGGCAAGGAAAAAAGTTTCGTCGAGAGAACGAAAGGCTCTGAATTCGGCGCTTTTGTCCGCTGGACTAGTGGAGCCTTTAGATGTGCACCATCGACAGCACATTAAAAAAAATCTTCGTTACACAGATTCGAATGGGGAAAGAATTCACACAAATTCTGGAAATCAAAAGCAGACGGCAGAAAAGAATGATGCAGCAGCCAGACTTGCGGCCGTAATAAGGGGGGGGGTGGCAAAAACAAGAAATGCTAAGCATGAAATGATAGAACCAATTCACAAAGCAACATCTCAGCAGTTCCAAAAGCAGGAGTTGGGAAATGTGAGTCAAAAAGTCACATTACAGAAGACATGCGACAAAAAAGAAACTACTGTTGAAGAAGACCTTGTTAGTAAGTACCTTAATCTTTCCAATGAAAAAAACAAGGTGCTCGATGATGAGAATGTGCAGAGCTACACAGCAGAAAAGGAAGATAATGATGAAAACTGTCAAGACGCGCATGAAGAAGACTTTGATGAAGATGAAGACGAAATGTGGGAGGAAGTTAGGTCGCCAACAGGGGACATGTACTTCTGGAACACAATTACTGATGAAGTGAGTTGTTCGATCGAAACATTGCATTTGTCAATTCATGACCAATTTTTAATGTTTTGGACAAGGTTCAATGGGAACGACCTGCTTGCATGAAAACAAGTGGCGAAAATTCTCATGGGTAGGTGAAAAATGAGAAGCGCTACATGTGCTCAATGTTGCAATGATTGACACCCTGTCTAACAAGTTGCGCAACTTCAACATTCAGATTGCTCAAGATGTAAAACTAAGGAAAGCGTCAAGAAAGCCGTGCATGTCGCATCAGTGCTCACAATTTGCCATCATTCACCACATCTAGACATCATAAATGTGTGTGGGAATGAGCTAGATGAGGCCATGATGGCAAGTGAGCTGCGCCGTTTCAAAAACGGAAGAATTTGCACAGCTAGACAGCTAGCTAGACATGCTAGCTAGCTTGCTAGCTTGTTGCTGTGACAGATCTAGAAATCCTCTAGCTAGCTAGCTAGCTAGCTAGATCAGCACATGCACAATGTCATCTTGATGTCTCAATCGGACGCAGCACAGCTAGCTAGCTAGACAGCTGCCTAAATTGATGCACACAAAATATGCAACATACTACGCACGCATTGTGCCAGCTAGCTAGCTAGCTAGCTACACATTGATGTGTCTAGATCTAGCTAGCTAGACATGTGTGAAAACCGCGCTAGCGCGGGATGAGCCATTAAACTAGTAAATTGTTTACCAAATTGCCTTGTCTAGTCTGAGTTGTGCCCTATTTACCAAACAAACTTGGCCAGAGCTATCTAGCTCAAGAGCTAGCTAGCTAGCTAAGCACATGTCGATCTAGACTAGTATATGTCTACACTGTATTTGTGTTGATATTTCTAGATTTAGAGACATGACAATTTCTGGATCACATTTATTTGATGCAAACTTGCAATCAACTCGCAATTTCCTTCTCGCACTGTGTAACAACTCCTACCCTCTGACAGGAAATCTATCACTTTTTCTTTCCTTGAGTGTCATTGCCTCTGAGGCATGGAGGGACGAAGCGACTTCGGGTCCATCCAGTTTTAGTCCATCCTCCGAATAGTGTATTTGAGTGTCAGCTAATGTATAGCTCTTGATTGTACCATATGCGCAAGGCTCTTCATTTATACTCAGAGCATCGACTGAAAACCTGAAGAACCCATCTTCTCCCCAGTATTGTCCCCAACTATTTCTAGCAATAAAGTACTCCATGTTACCTTCTACACCCCATCCCACCACCGATATAACGTGGTCTATTCCACTGCCTTTATCAGTTATAATGCCTGTAGTGTAGTTTATTAATGGCATGGCATCGACACCACACGAAATCGGACCCCTTGTGAAAAGCTCCTGCTTGATCTGTTCAACTCCAGATACTTGCCCAATTTGATGAATCTTTGCGTTAGGGTATTCTTCAATTTCGACGCAAGAGCCTCCGTTCTCGGTGAAGGTGCTGCATGTCCTTGCAACGTTTTTCGGAGTACAAGTGAGAAGCTCCTGCACCTTGTTGTTACTGCAAAAGCCTTGTTCTGAGTCAGAAGAGCATGCCAGATATGGTGCCTCGGTGTAATATGCCAACCCTTTACCTGATAAACTGTCTCCTTCGACAGTCATTGAAAATCTGTATTTGATTAGTTCGTAAGGGCTTGCAATATCCCCACCGTAGCAGGAACCTGCCTGAGAATTCTCATCTTCTTGCTCAATGAGAGGGCAGTTAAGAATGTGTTGGACACTCAGAACGATTTCTGGGCCGAGATCATTATTGACAGTACGAAGTTTAAGTATCCTGTCACTCAAGGAGCTTACTGCAGCATGCGCCCAACAGCTCCCACAGTACTGATGAAACATCATCATGCAAACAATGATGTCAAAGGGTAGTCAGCAGCCTTAAAGGAAGGAGGAATAACTCTTTCCAAGAAATTATGTTTCAATTTGATGGCATTCCTACCTGTGGAATATGCTGGTTAAGGCTTGTAGTGCATAGCCCCAACTCACAGGGGTTGTAGCTCTCAGGAAGAGCGTTCGACGATTGTGGAACCGAAATGACGTAGTCTTTCTTTCTCATTTCCCGATTTGCCCACTTGCTCTTTACGAATTCGGAACGCCGTCGAGGTGCGTCTCCCATAGCGTTTGATCTCAATCCAGGCCGCCATGAAGCGTGAGTGTTGGGTAGCAATAACAGCAAAAGGCCGAGCATCACACGTCAAGAGAGAGGGAGGGGCGAGATGCTCCTTAAAATAATACCAAGGGTGCAGAACCAACTCCTTCCTTTTTTTTTGGCATGAGATTTTTACATAGCGACAAGGTTTGTATTCCATTAATGTGAATACTTTTCGTACAAGGCAATCATCTAGGTACGACAAATATAATTGAGACTTCTAGACACAAATGTCTAGATATAATTCTATTTGTTGTCGCAGATAGCATGAACGCCCCTTCTTTCTCGGCCCTATTAGGCAAAATGAGTGAGACGTGGTTCTTTCTCAGTAAACAAATCGCCGATCAGTGCTCCAGATTTCATATTCGGAGACCATACGGTTCGGACGTCACGTCATTTTTTCAGTCGTATTGTGAAAATACATAAAAACTTACCGGTGCTTTGGGAGATCAGGGACTTAAACTTAGAGCGGTGGGTTTCAGAAAAGAAGTTTGCAGTAAGACGAGCTTCAACGTCAAGTATGATATGATGTCGTAGCTATATTTGCTCCTGCATTTTCTCCATTATGATGTGAAATCTTGCATACAACTTGAATGGCTCCCGGTCTGCCATACCCCTGTCCACAGACCATGTACACCGCACACGTTCCCAGAAGAAATACGATAAGAAGAAATTATAGCCTTCTCACTGCAGTCATTGGAGTGGTTGCTACCGTGTTCCTTGCCTCATATGCCTTTTCGGGTACCAATGATCAATTGATGGCTTCCGTGGCAAATGCTAAGGTGTTGCAGCTGGGAAAATGTCGAAGCTGTCGGCCTATTTAATTTCATCAATTAAAGAAAATAATTGCATGTTTTCTTCATTAGGTAGGACTTTGCGCTCCATTGAGATCGTCAATGAAATCGATGCCTTTAGGCAGCACGCTCGGTATGCAAGTAGTTCATTGTAGGATTGAGTGGATAGTGAATTCATATTTTCAAATCCATTTACCATGACAGGCCGTGGCCGATCTATTCGTCGGGATGTTAGCATGGGTGAATTTCTCTTAAAGTATATAGGGAGACTTTCTTCTGTTTCACATGTTAACCTATTCGTGTTCATGTTCGACAGCTGCTAAGGGCAAACAAACGATGCGCCGTGGTCAAGAACCTGGCCGCGTTATGCGAAACATGTAATATAGTTATGTAGGATTTTTTGAATATCTGTCTATCAGGTGTAACATATATGCATTAAGTATGTTTTCTGTTTTGATTGTTCTAAAAATCCTTTTAGTCCTCCTACCCCTCCTGTGGATCCTCAGAATGAAGAATTTGTTATCTTCGTTCGTTCACGAATGCAGCGCACGTGGCTTCCTATGAGCATGTAATCCAAATTTCTCATATAAATAGTATCTTCCGTATCTCAGGGTGGGAAGTAGCAGCACCTCCTCAATTGCTACTAACTTCATCATCTCAAAAATACGCTCTTCAGGGTGAAGGGCGGCTGGCAGGCAAATGCAATCATTTCGCAGCAGCGAAACGAATTTGGGAAAAACTTGTTCGGAAAGACTCTAGACGATACCTTAACCCGAAACATTGCAAGTTCGTGGACTAAAAAAATTAACAGCTGTTGTATGCGACTTTTGACTGAGATCATGCTTTTATTGTACTTCTTAAACTGCTGGTTTAGCTGCAATCTACCAGGATTCGAATAAACTGAGCAAAAACTTGACAACAAATTCCTACAATTGAAAAGCAAAACTAAAAGGGTTTGTAGGAAGAGATCGAACGATAATAAATTGTAAGTTACAAAATATTCAGTATAGCGGCTGCTTCGAAAACAGGTATTTGAATACGGCTACAAGATTCGTGATCGCGATAATCCAGATGAATGGTATAAAGCAGAAGGAATCACCAAAATTCCTGCCGCAGAGGTATTGTAGAGGCATACTCGTAACTCTAAATTTGTTCAGCTGATAATTTTCCATAAAAAATGTTGTTTAAACTGATAGGATATCCCTAAAACCCCTATTGATAACCTCGGAGACTGGTTCCAAGGTAACAATTTAACCTGAAGAGGAAACTCATTTTTGAGTTCGTATCGTAACATAGAGCACCATTTGAATCAACATTCACACTTAACTTAGGTAACCTAGGAAAAATTGGTGGTGGTTTTAATTAAACCGCGCTTACTACTCCTACTCGCGTGTAAAATTTTTTATTCTGTTGATTTAATATTAATCAATTATCGGACTGCCATGTCTAAATTGTAATGTGCAGCCGTTAGCTAGACGCGGCATGATGCACATTGAGCATGCGCAAGTTGCTCATAGTGGTGTAATTCTGTTTGTGTATGATGATGACGGCGCGCCAGTACGTAGATGAGATCGATGGTAAGATGTGTTGATGCTGATGAAGCGAAGCAATCGATCGCCATGCGCATGCATGCACAACGCATTGTGACGATGCCACACTCTTGCAGCAGATGTTGGTCACAGCGCATCATTAGATCAGTGGCAACCATCTAGCTATCCCACAGTACTAGAGTACGTTGTGTTTCCACAGCACGCGGAATTCATACGCAATAAATGTCTTTAACTGTCTTTAGACTCCACCTTAATGCACTGTTCAAACTGTACGGTCTAAAGTGACACTAGTGTCTTACTTGCATGGTTCTTTTTTGCTATGGATGCACAGATGTGTATACATCACAAAATTGTGTCTTTTTGCCGTTGCAATGAACAGCCAGTACAGTAGATCGATTGTGTGCAGCCTCATGATACGATTACTGAGCATCGACAATCTTTAATGCCTGTTCCATTGTAAGCGGCGTTGGACCCCTTGCAGCCTGGAAATTTCCCGGCACTATTTCAGGCCCGACATCTGGGAAAAAATTATTTTGCCTCACATTCACTCTTCTAGAAGAGAGACTTGGCCCCTGAGGGTTCTTCGATGATCTTGCTGTATCTTCTCCAAGGACCTGATGGAGATCAAAAAGGGATCCAAAAGCTTCGTCTTCCCGTGCTTCGTAACTCATGAGAGACTTACAAGCCTGAATGATAAATAAATAACACAAGCAAAATTTAGATGCACCTTCAAATTTCAATCATTGAGATTATACCCGTGAACAAATGTTGTTAGTATCACCTGAATAGAGCGCAGGATAGAGAGCATCTGTTCTCCAAAAATCTCTGATTCTGCTGCCATGGCTGGTTGTGGAGATGTATATGACAAGGGAGGTGCGATCATGTATGGTGGAAGATATTGATGTGGTGGAGGGGGAGGTACGTTGTAGGGTGGAGGGGGGTGGAACATAAGTGGATGATGAATTCCGCTGGTATGGGCTGTGTTGCTAGGAGCATAATTATAAGCCCTTGTATAGGGAGGAGCACCGAAGTTTGGAGCAGCACTATTATTATTCTGGTGATTTGGTACTTGGTGAGGGTATTGTTCATGGTGCCTCCCCCCAGAAAACATACCATTATTATTAACCCTCTTTCGATCTTGATTTTCGCCCCCATCGTTCTGCTGTTTTACATGGTCTTGATGATGGATACCCATTCGCCCTTTACTTCTTCCACTAGCATCTTCAGGGGCTGGCCTTGGGGAAGCAATAACGTGGCTCTCCAAGCGTTTCTGTAGCAAATCCATTTGTCGTTGTAAAGAGGATAGTTGCTCTGAATGCCTTTTTTCAATGCGTTCCTGATTTTTACAAAACAAATGCAGATACCACTACTTTTAATCCAATTTTTCTTGACAACACACAGAAAGTATCTTTTAATTTTTTGGGCATTGCTACCCTCTCCAAACAGTGTTTAGCTTCTTGTTCCCTTAGTTTTGCCTCTAGAATCTAAATAATGAAGTGTTACGGCAAATTAATAGCTGAAACTATAATATTAAAACCATCCATATATGAACATGTAGTAAGAGAAGTAGTAATAGTAGTAGTAGTAGTAGTAGTAGTAGTAGATGAACTCTCCATTCCTTCCATACACTTCCGCTACTACTATGAACTACTACTAATCCCTCAATGAGTCAATGAGTACCCACCCACCCACCCACCCACCGCTATTTTTGCAGAATGGCCATAGACCTCCTTCGGTGGGTACATCTCTGCCGCAGCCCTTGCTGATGAGGACGCCACTGCTGCTGCAACTGCTGCGGCTGCTGCATCTCCCCATGCTTGTACAGGAGGAGGTGGGGCAGGATGAGTATCAACTTGTTGTTGTTGATGATGATGATGATGATGAGAAGAAGCAGAAGAAGAAGTATAAAAGTTATTAGAACTCTTAGCCGTGTTGTCTCCATCATCCTCACCATTTCTGAGCGAATGAAGCCGTTTTTCCACATCGTTAAATTGAATACTTAATGATCTCTGGTGCTTTCGTGATTCATCTGCGATAATAGGTCCATTCTTGCTACTTATGCGAGCTGCTGTCGTCGTACTGTGTTTGCCTTCCGTATTGTTCTGGGACGAGTTGATAATACTGTGGTCTTCTATTCGACGTTGAGACTTATTACTTGTGTGAGACAACAATTCCAACCCTGAAGTTTTCTTCTCTATGTCCAGTGTAGTATTAGTAGGAGCAATGTTGAGTGGAGAAGGGCCTCCATCCTTATTTTTATCCCCCTCTAAGTTGCTCCTCCTCTTCTGATTCTGCCCTCCATATGTGCTTGTGGTGGTGGTGGTGGTGGTACTACCATGTTTCTTCGAACGAGGAGGAGAAGGGGGTGAACGATCACCATCTTCCAAATCAGGAGGAGCTTCTTCAAAGTCATCATCCTGGTAGCTTGTCATCATTGATGCTGTTGAAATTATTCACTAATTAGCAACCAACCGTGTCAAGGTTTATTTAACCGATTTTTTCTCAATCAATCACCATGATTTACTATAACCTAATACTTAAATGCATAATGAATTGGAAATAAACAAATCAATACAATATGTACTATTACTTCTACTACAACCTTCGGTTTGGACGGAACTCCTACGATTAACACCTGGTGAGATAACAGTCACCCTACTAGGATTCTCATCCTCCCTCTTGTTGCTTTCCTGTTTTTTTGAACCAGCGGCAGTATCACCGCCATCATCATCATCATCATCATCAATATGCTGCTGATGCACCGAAGCATCCATGATGCTGTAGCTGTCGTCCCCTATGTCCGTATTCTGGTATTCTCCTCTTCCATCTCCTTTTTTATCACTGACGGCGGCCTTGATGAAAGTTATTCAAAGTAATGATGATGGATAATAATGACTATAACTTTAACATAAAATTTACCAAAGCATTTAATATGAACACGTCTTGTGACAATACCGGGAAAATTGGGTGTATGATTCGATATTCAGGGGCTTATTTCTTAAATGTTTATTTCTCTTTCCTACTGTCTTTTGTTGGTATAAACCACCACCACCACCAGCAGCAGCAGCAGCAGCAGCACCTTGTCATTGTGAGTATTTTCTTCTTCTGCTGCCCCATCATCCGCTATTTCTTCCTCGAGATGGTGATCATCTCCCCCTGATTCGAACGCACCTTGTGCATAACTTTCATCGTTCATATAATTCTCATAGTCGTCTACTTCATATTCGTTATTCTGGGCCTCCTTCATTCGGTCGCCGTATTTGCTACTGTTGGTTCCTGGATCAAATCCATTATTATTTGATAGTGCCTTATTGTTGCTTTCCTCCTCGTCGCTAATTATAATTTCATCCTCCTCTTCTTCGTACTGTTCACGGCCTCTGTCTTTGCTCACTTTCTCTCCTTTCTCCTCGAGGCCGAGTGAGACCGATGGGTTATCATCCTCACCATCATCATATTCATCCATTTCTATGCTCTGATCGTCCACAATATTATGACTCATCATTCCATCGTTTTCGTTGTCGTCCTCATCACTGATTTCTATTTCAACCTCATCATCGTCATAGCCAACTATTTCTTTGTCGTCACCATGGTGGTTTTTAAAACCTATCTTATCGCTCATATTTCGGGTGGTAGCATACGTGTTTTCTGCCTTAATATCTGATTCTATCTCTCCAAGGAACTCATCGTCATCAACCATTATATCTTGATGATGGGACTTTTGGTGGTAGTTTTGATCGTGTTTTGAATGCCGTCGTTCGGATGATATTCTTCTTTGTTGGGAAGATGACGGAGGCGATGAAATATCACGAGGCGTATCTTCAATATCTATCATTATTTCACTATCATCATTGTCAATTTCGATATCCTCTTCTTCAGCAACATCTGAGGTAACAATGTGTTCCATATCTTCGATGTTTCTATCCTTATCACTACTCACATATCGACCCTGGCGATTATGATGAGCTGATGATGAATCTAGAGCATAATCACTATAATTTTCCTCTTCCCCACCAATTTCGTCCTCTATATCTTTCAGATTATCATCACCATCGAATGTTCTCGGCCTTTCGCGCTGAATGGCAAACATTGTGCTTAAAGTTGTGAGATGTTCCATTTTAAGTAAGAGATCATTATTTACTCAGCAGATAGCAGCTCGAATGGCAACGCAATCTACCAATATTTCGTGCATAGAATGAATTTAGGAAATAAAATCCATTTTGAAGGACAACCTCCGAGAGAAAGCGGCTTTTACGATAGCTTGAGCGAGCTCTCCCATCCCTGTCACTACTACCCCCGTTAAGCTTGCGATTGAGTGATTTTTGCAGATTTGACCCAGCAAGCCAAGCCATCCTTTATTTAGGTGAAGGAAAAAGAGTTAACATACCAGATGGATGGAGAGGGATAAAGAGGAGTAGGAGGAGGAGGAGGAGGAAGAAGATGATGATGAAGAAGAAGAAGAAGGATAAAAAGAAGAAGAGGAGGAGGAGGAGGAAGAAGAAGTAGAAGATGATGATGAAGAAGAAGGATAAAAAGAAGAAGAGGAGGAGGGGGAGGAAGAGGAGAGCAAGAGTTAATTAAAGAGATACTCCTTGGAAGAGAGCTTTTGATTTTTCTTACCCTGCCTCCTCCTCCCCCTCTTCAGCTCAGAGTGAGAATCCAGCGAAGTTCGATGTACTAGATCAATCCGAAAGGATTGTATTGAGAGTTTGCACAAACAATCCTATCGCAATCGTCCCGGTCAGGAGAGGGAGGTTAGTCGGGGGGACGAGAGCAAGAGCTACTACGAATGGGACGAATTTAACGGTTACGAATTGTTAAGTACGACAACGAACGCCAAAGAGCAGAAACCAGACGATTTTTGCCAAACGACAAATCTGACTTCAGGGGCTTAGAATAAATAAATCTCAATTTATTCTGTTGTCGTAGTCAGAAATGGGTCCCTTTTGGAATGTCGATATGGGAGCCTACATCTACCATCTGTGACTAGATCTAGTTGACGAAAAACAGTAAATTTTGGAATTGCCACCTTCTCCTTTCTCCAGCCGAAACTACGAATGAAATCACCTTGAATTCTGACAAAAATAGATCTTATGCCATGTCGTAGAGATTAAAATGGTAGTTTCGTACACACGTTACCATATCTCTGTTTTATCAATCCGCCTCTCCCCTCATTCGACAAGCGAGTATATTCGGTATTCCGGTGTTCTAAGAATTTGGAAAGGTTATGGCAGACCAAGTGTTCAGTGAGATACAGGCGCTTGTGCGTAAAAGGTGCCGCGAGGCGGATAAGATCGCCGGTTTGCTCCAGGATCATAAGGATGTGTTTCTGTCGAAGCAGAGGGATATAAACAGTGGACTCGGGGCTGGTAAATCCACCTTGCTTCACTCTGCATCCTGGTTCATAAGCGATAAAGTGGTAAAGGCGCTACTGGAAGTCAAGGCCGATCCGGACGCGACCAACATCAAGGGCAACTCACCTCTCCATCTTGCTTGCCAAAAACTGCCAGAAAGTAAAGCTGTCGTTGAGATGTTAGTCCAAGCTGGTGGCAACCGCTACCTCGAGGCTGCAGACGGCTCTACACCAGAGAAGAAGGTTCCTAGTGACCTACAAGGGTGGTTCAAAGATTTACGCGCTTTGAACGCAGAGGAAGAGAAATCTAAACCGGGTAAACGGAGAGGTCGCAGCCGCTCTCCTGTAAGGATGAAGGCAGAGGCCGAGAAGGCATTTCAAGCTGTTCAAGCTCTAATTGCGAAAGGCAAATGTCGTGAAGAGGCAAAAATCCTTGCATTACTTGAGGAGAAAGGAAAATTATTCTCAGATGACAGCACCAGCATCAACACCCCTATTGGCCGCGGAAAATCGACGCTTCTCCATTCGGCAGTATGGTTCAAGAACTTGCCGGTGATCGACAAGCTGCTTGCAATTAAGGCTGATCCAAATGCCCAGAACATTAAGGGCAATTCCCCTCTGCATCTCGCGTGCGAGAAATTGCCTGAAACCAAAGACGTTGTCTCGCGTCTTGTTGCCAAAGGTGGGAATCGTTATAACTCCACCGTGGCTGGCAAAACTGCTATGGGCTTGGCACCAAGCAGCCTAAAAAAATGGATGCTTGATCTTAAGCCTCTCTCCCTGGCCGAAGAAGAAGCAAAGGCCCACGCCGCATCCCGAAAGGCTGTCAATGCAGATCAAGCGAATCTGCTTGATCCCGCCAAACAGAAACTGGCAAAGGATATTTATGAGCAGCTCAGCACCTTGATTGTTAAGAAAAAGTGCAGGGATGAAAAGGAGATAGTAAGTATGCTAGACAAGTATAAGGAACTATTTTGTGGATCCGTCCGCTATGTTAGTATCGACTCTCCTGCGAGCTACGGCATCACGACAAGTAGCAGCAACTCCACTTTTCTGCACTCCGCCGTCTGGTCAGTATTAACCCTCTGCATTTATGTTTCTCTTCTTCTCGTTCTTTCCCTCATAGCATGTCCAAAAATGCATTAAATACGGAATGGTCAATTGGAAACCTGGGTTATCCATTAGCGAAGAGAATGGTTTTCAGTGATTTCGTAGCGTTTAGACGATAAATACAGCTCAAAGCAGCATTAGTTGTGTTATATACGGCAACAACAATACCTACCATAGTTGTCATGATTATCATGTGCTATCATCAGGTACCAAAAGATCGATGTTGTGAAGAAGCTTCTCTTGTGCCTTGCAAGTCCAAACGCACAGAACGTCAAGGGGAATTCCCCACTCCTTTTGGCTTGTGAGAAGCTGCCAGAGGGCAAAGATATCGTAGAGACATTAGTGCTCAATGAAAATTTCATGACGAAAGGAAACCGACATCTTGCCTCTTCAGATGGCAAGACGCCATTAAAATGTGTCCCGGCAAACATGCGTAAGTGGTTCATCAACTTGCGTCCGCTCGATCGTGACGAGAAAATTGCCAAGAGTAAGAATGAACGAAGTAGAAGTAACTCTCGTCCACGGTCTGCGCGCACTGATATGAAACTCAAGAGAGCTGATGAAGTATTCGATACGCTTACAAAATTGGTGCTGAAGAAGCGCTGCCGCGAGGAGGACAAAATCGTGAAACTCATGGTGGATAATGCGGATCTATTTGGGGATAGTTCCACTGTCAAAGACATTAACACACCTATCGGAGCCAGCAATTCCACTTTACTGCACTCAGCAGCCTGGTGAGTTATGAGTGAGTATAGAGAAGGATAACAATGTGGCTGAAGTACTACGGTTGTGTAGCGTAATCATGTTATGATTAGACTGTTAATTGGTGAAGCGGCGTCGGTGCTCACCATCCTTCTTACTTCCATCTCTTTTATGATGATGTAGGTTCCTGAACACCTCAGTGGTATCACAGCTCCTTACTCTCAAGGCCGACCCAAACGTAGCAAATGTTAAGATGAATACGGCTTTGCACCTTGCTTGTGAGAAACTTCCCGAAAGTAAGCGAATCGTTGAGCTTATGGTCTCCAGCAATGGTAATAGATTCAGGAAGAGTCTCGCTGGCAAATGCGCTGCTAGTATCGTCCCCAGCGAGCTTAAGGACTGGCTGCTGGGACTTCGGCCGCTTACTCAGTCAGAGAAGGATGCAAAAGTAGGAAAATTGAGCGATGACATGAGGAGTGGACGACGTGCTTCACAGAGGACGCCTGGGCTGGATCCAAAAATGAAGCTTGCTAGGAAAATCTTTGAGGAGCTTAGCCAACACATAATCTCGAAGAAATGCCGAGACGCACATGAGATCCTAGATTTGCTAAAGAAAAACAAAAGCCTTTTTACTGGGAACAACGAGGATTTGCATTTGGACACTCTGGCGCAAAATAGTAGCAGCAGTAATTCTACGCTTCTACATTCAGCAGTATGGTACATGAAGCTCGATGTTGTCAGTGCTCTCGTCCAAAGTGGTGCAAGCGCCAATGCGCAGAATATCAAGGGCAACTCTGCACTACATCTTGCATGCGAGAAGCTTCCAGAGAGTAAGAAGATCGTGGAGTTTCTAGTAACAAAGGGAGCTGCCAACCGCTGCCTTGGGAATAGGTACGAATAAGAGAGGGGGAGAGAGAGAGAGAAGCGAATACTTAAATTAAGTCGTAGGCTTTGGTTAATACTGCTGCTGGTGCTACTGCCTGATACGGGTTCCTATCTCCTCCATTTTCTCGTCTAATATTGATCGTTTTCCAAAATCATCTACGTTTATAGTGCTATGAAAAGTCCGATAGAGTGTGCCGAGTCAAAGGAGTTAAGAGATTGGATCATTGATCTCCAAGATTATACGAAAGATGAGCTTGCAGCTGAAAGGGAGAGAAGAAACGCAAAGAAGCGGCCTTCGTCATCGCTCCGATATGAACGTAAACTAAAGGAAGGAAAG
>ADNK01003436.1:0-16513 GCA_000320545.1 Bigelowiella natans CCMP2755 | reverse complement strand
CTTGATGAATGAATTGGTATTTACAATAATTCTAGCATGTCCGTGGTAAGATGAGTATTTTTTTATATATCAGGAACCAAACGACAGTGCTCATGCATTCACAAAAGTAATACTACTATTTACTACACTACTACTACTAAGTAGTAGTAGTAGTAAGTAGTATTGGTATGCCAAGAATGATAGCACATTCTCTCTAAGTCTCTTCTTCCTTCAGCCATTGCAACTATCACATTGTTTTACTAATATTTTTAATATTATACGTTGTGTTTCGATAGAATTATCAAGTCTATGATAATAATGACACAAAAGAATCAACAGCAGCAGCAAAGAGCTCTTCATCTTACTTGCATCAGATTACGTAATATGTATACTTATATAATAACTAATATGACTCATTCGTTTTCACTGCAGCATGAAGGAAAAGGGAATGATTCCTTCCACACTGATGATGATGATACTCACGCTTTCTCCCTCCTCTCTAGCTCTCCTTTCTCTTGCTGCAAATTCACCATTTACTCATCATATCGTGCTTCTTTATTTACTTTTTTACCATAATTCCTTCCTCCCAGGTCTCTTGATTGGGATAATCAACAAACATTCCAGACCTGCATCGAATCATCGTCTTTATATATCAAGAGTAGTGTATTAGTAGTAGTAGTAGTAGTAATAGTAGTTGTAGTAGTCATTCTATAGACATTTACATTCAAAAATTAGTACAATAACCACCGAGGAGGTTAATCCGATATTTCCATAAAAATCATCGTAAAAATACTGACTACTACATTACAAAGATAGATTTGGTTCTTTAATCGTAATATATTTTTGCTATTCGTTCATTGATTGGCCACCACGTTTAATGAAGTCCGTCGGTAAAGTTCTTTGGGAATCCCTCGTTCAGAATACTGAAGGTCGTGTTTACATATATGCACATACACATAAACACAAATATGTATTTCACTTGTACTGCAAGTATTTGCTTAATTTGACCTACATGTGTGTTTATGTTGTGTGTGTGTGTGTGTGTAAATGAATCATTATTTATTGTTATATTTAGTCCAGTCACTAGTGATGCAAAATGTGAGCTATTTAGGCGAAATATGGAGTGACACGTAAGGAACATATATGGATAGATAAGAAGAACCCTCAGTCAGCATCACATGGATCCATAAATAAAATATATGACAATATCGGCAGATAAAACAAAAACATCATCATACATCATAGTTGTTAGTGGTGGCAGAGAATGTAGTGAAAACAAAAAATATTGATTATACGTATTGTGAGCTGAAACTATTTTATCAGTCATACTCTGTGAAATTTGAAGCAATTACTATCATTCATTATGATTCATACCTTTCTCATTCATTATTTACGATAATAATTGTGAGTGATTTCAAACTTTGCATTCTCATTTACTTATCTCACTGCAGTGCCTGCTCTATCGCCGAACTATGTGGTAACAGTGGAGGTAGAACTATCTATCACATGTCATATTTGCAAATGTAGTAATAATGGAGAGAGGGTTGGTAATAGTGGCTAGATTTCGTACTAGGAATGGTGACACATTTATTTCCATCCATCCCCCGTATATTAATGAATGAGTAAGTTGAGTAAGATAATATCGAATGAGGTAATAACGTCTCTCTCTCTCTCTCTCTCTCTCTCTCTCTCTCTCTCTCTGTGTGTGTGTGTGTGTGTGTGTGTGTGTGTGTGCTCGTGTATCTTTGCGTTTGTTTGTATATTGCAAAGGCTTGTCAGTGGAACATATCAAAGAATTTTTATCTCGATGCACAGAGGTTCGTAGTAATCATTATCTCATTATATGGGGTTTCACTTCAAGAAATTGTTAAATATTTAAAGGGCGTGTACCTGGGAAAAGATGCAACTTATCTTGAATGCCTCATAAATATGCAGAGACATATAGAGCAAATATGGGGTAATTAATTACCAATATTAGTAATATGTGATTTACAAGTAACATATCACAATATACACGAGCACAAATGAACACACGAATACACACGCACACATGCACACACACACACACAGCAACCATCAGAGATATAACCACCTGAGCACACATACATATTCCTGAATATCAAAAATGTGTAAGTATTTGTACACATAGCCGATATAACTATCACATGTGTGAAAATTACTGTATGTCTACGTACAGATATTGTAACCTTGTTTGTTCAAATATGATTCTTTTTAAGTACATACATAATTGAACGCAGGAGTGCCGGAGCAACTTAGTCGAGAGGCGCAAAAATTAGCACTCAAAATTCCTCAAATATTTGTGCAAAATGCAACGTAATAATAAGTTATATGAGATCCAGTGGTTATAAATATGAAAAATAAGGGTAAAAATGAGAAAACCATAAAGGTGATTTCCATGATACCAATTGTGCACCTTTTGAAGAAGAGGCCGGGTTCACCTTAATGAAAACAGTCTGTAACCCTACGCTATATTCGGTTGATTTTTTTCCGTTTTGATCTTGATAATCAGTTGGAGTATGTTGCCAATTGAGGAGGCAAAGACTGAAGCATACCTCGCTACACGGTAACGAGAATATATTGCTGCATAGTAAATTTAAGTTTGTGGTGCTGAATATATGGACCATAATTAATGAATTAACATTACATATACCAACGTTTTTCTCTTCCTATAAAGCCTCTTTCCAAAGAGTTTGGAGAACAAAATTAGAGAGAGAGAGAGAGAGAGAGAGAGAGAGAGAGAGAGAGAGATATGGAATTTATCGGAGAATTTTTTAAAATGAATGAAGATGATTTGTACGCTTTTTTGATTTATCTCAATGATTATTGCATCGTTTCGTGAGACGGCTTAGTAGACATTTAGACAGCAGTAACAGGACAGAGTATCTAACATTTAAGCATCGGATTAATAAATATTGGTTTGTCTTCGTTTATTTACCCGCAGGATTGTTGAGTTCTTCGGAAATGTTTGGATTTTGTCATCACCATCGTCATCATCACTCCAAATTTCTAGGACACTTTTATCATCACTATCGTCTTTATCATACTTGTCCCTACCAACGTGGGGTAATCACTGCGATAGTCAAGAGCAGATGCAGAAAAACAAGGATATTATACTTAGCCAGGTCATCTCTAAATATAATGTGCATTTATGTGTACATCTTAATTATATATATATATATATATATATATATATATATATATATGATCCAAATATTCATTGCTTTCTTTATGTAATCAACACCCATACACACACACACACACGCACACACACACACACACACATATATATATATATATATATATATATATATATATATCATAACAATATATCATGCTAAATTATTTTCAATTTGTGTTGTGGAAATGTTCATTTTTTTTAACATGTATGCGCCAATAAAGTAGTGTTTATGCGCGCACATAATACCGAACATTATATAAATACACACACATATATATTTATATATATATATATATATATATATATATATATATATAATTATATAAGATATCTTAAAAAAGATTGTAAAAATCGGTCTGCGGATTCTATTGGAGACAGGAGACTTAGATGCACATCAAGTAATAGATTTAAATTACATATTTTTTGAATACGGTGAGTGATTATCAGTACTTAATTTATGATTTACATTAGGTGGTTCTAGAAACGTGGTCATCAGTATTCATTACTGCTGGATCTTCGAGAGCAGCAATGCTAAAGTTAATTACGAGCGAAAATATTCCTTATTATTCTTATCTTCATATTTATGCTATGAAATATTAGTATGAATGGCTTCTGAAGAATATTTTTGATACTACTTTTAGAACACGCTACATCAAAGAAGAGAATGAAGATTCTATTGAAAGTAGCATGCAAGAACCTAAATAAACAATTAGCTATTATCCACAGTAAATAATAATTAATTGTATTCTTGATCTAATTTTTAATTAGCCCCTGCTGTGCTGCCTTCAACTTCGTCGTCAAAGATTCTAGATAGGCTTCTTGAGACAACAACAAATGCAAGAACGCAGGAAGAATTTCATGCATTAAATAGAAATTCAATCTTAGAAAGAAATGAGAAAAGCAATTTATTGCCCAGATATTTTCGTAGTGAAGATGCTCATAAAATCGGTGCGAAAAGAGGAGAGTTACCAGGAACATCTGCAGATGATAATGTATATCCTGCGATTCAACAGCTACAACAAAAGCAACATCAAGGGGATTACACTATTATCTCAGAAAAAGAGAAATTTGCCAAAACTCAGCAGACACATGGGCTGGCGATAATAGTGGCAACAATGACACTGATGGGAAAGAATATAGGTAAAGAATTCTGGTTTGATCTATGGGCTTCGGAACCTTGCTTTGCTGTTTCAACATTCTAACAGATAAATTAAAGAGATAAATAGATGATATATAAATGCATATATAAACATACGTGATAAACTTTTAAAATTCACGAAAATCTAATTCCAAATTACTCTTCTAGTGACTCAGCAAAGACATGAGAAAATTCCAATTGTAAGTGAATTAAAATGTGAATTAAAATGTGAATTGAAATAAATAAAAGCATGTGAATTAAAATGTGAATTGAAATGAATAAAAGCATAAGCCTATTCATAATACTGATGCCTGTTTAATAATAACTATAATGTGTATGGCTTCCTTGGTATAGTTAGTCACATCACACATACCCAACATATTTAGGGACAGAGTGGCGGGGGGGGGGGGGGTAGGGTTAGGGTTAGGGAGGGGGGGGCAAGGCATGATAAATGCAATTACATACATGTGTATTATGTGTGTGCGTCTGTGTGTGTGTGTGTGTGTGTGTGTGTGTGTGTATACATGAAACCCACCGATGTTCGTTATCGAATATATTATATAACTTCTGTAACATATTTTATCTCCCTCATATCGTTATGACCATTCTACCAGATTCTAAGAAGACTTATAGATATTTGTGGTCTGGATATATTCTTGGACTGGATGGAGGATGCTGTCGAGATTGTAAATTATTTTTATCAACAGTGAGAAATTTTACGGTCAAATAAGAAGCGATGTCTTTACATAACAACATACACACACAATCACACATACAGATATATATATATATATATATATATATATATATATATATTCGTACATATATGTACATAGGTCCACAAAAGCCTTGGCAAAATGCTTGAATCATTTGAAAACGGGCCAAATCAAAGGGTACATTTGCTTTAATTTTTGAAATTTCAATCATTAATGTTCAATTTAATTTTTGCTCTTTAGGTCAGGAGGGAATTCGTTGAGGGGTAGTAATATGCTTAAAATGATTTCTCATAATTTGACACAATGCTCAGTTTAATACCGGAAACACCAATAGTTTTTGCTGCCGATATGATGGACATATTTGTATCTAGGTTGAGAAACTTTGGAAAGGAAAATTCATTAATACTTTTTCAGAAGATGTTCATATCTAAGGTTAGCCTGATATACATATATTACTTTTTCGATCGCATTTCAAAAACTTACCTATGAGCATAGATATCTGGTGTTTATTTTAATTTTCAACATTGCAATTATCACAATTCTTACATTAAAATATTTATGCTAGTCTGCCTTTCTGACTAATGAACTTCGTTAAGGTCCATCAATATTGTAAGCTATATCGCTCTGCTCTAGCAGAAAGGAAAAGGATCAAAAAGGATTTTATCAATAGCGAGTAGCTATGTCAATGAAAGCTATACGAGAAAGCTATATATTAATATTTGAGAATCCTGCTTATCAAAATACGGCTTTTAAATGAGCTATGTCATTAATCAAGAGGAAAGTCTACTTATTAGACACCTTCTATCATAAAATATGAAAAATAGAAGTTTAAATGAAAAATAAATAAAAATGTATGTAAATAATTGTGGAGCATGCGAACAGTCTACCCTTTTGCAAGTAATGAGCTCTACTACAGACAATAGTTTGCTCTTCAATAAAATTGCAACTACATTAATGTTTCTGCAATGGATGTCATTGAATAGATCGTAAGAATATTTGTTAGGATTTCCTCCCAGGTTTGTCTTGAATGTGTCTACGCACATCATCTGCAACAGAATCTATATGCATGCTGAGCAATAGCGCTTGCGCGTTACAAATGCATTGATCTAGGCTTTGCACTCATATTTTTTGTAATAACAAACAAATAAGAGGTGTAACTGTGTGCCGTGATTCAGCGTTGCATGGCTTTCAGTTTGCGAATGCACGTACGTGTGAAGTCAGTTCACATGATGCAATTAGATACATATTTAATCTTAACTTTTTTCCAATTATTAGGCATGCTACGCTCGATGCGATGTTTATTAGCCACATGTGATCAACGCGGCTTATGCATGAACTTGTTGTGCAGTCGATCCTGCTGCATGTGTGCAAATCTGTGTTATAAGTTTGCTGCATGCGGTTAGCGCCTTCATGTGTATCGTTGTACAGTTGTACATCACTTGCCGCACCGCGCTACAATGTTGTCACAACAATGCGGTGCAAGCAGCGGCAACATATGCAACGAGTGTTGGCTGCACAAAAAGAATGCAACACAGCGTTCATCTATTGGCAAAAAACCGTGGTAATGATGAGGCGCAATGATGCAAATTGACATTGTGCACACGGCATTGCTCACGTATCTCTATGATTATCTCTCCACTTGTCGCGCAACAATGCTAGTAGAGTGGAACAATGGTTACCCACAGCCACATGGTTCCAGTCTACTATATGCTAGCAGATCGACAAAGCTGCATGTGGATGATCGCCTTGACGCACTGCATGTGGCACAAGCACCTTGAGATGACGAACACCTTCGGCGTGAACATCACGACGGATGACAAAATGGCGGGGTGCTCGATCTCCCGCGAAGTTGTTGTTTGGATTCAGACCTGAGTTTTTTGCTGCTGATGTAGATGTCTAGACAGCATGCACACATGTGCATGCACGTTGCATGCATGTCAGTCTAGCAGTGTGCATGCCGTGCAGCGCGGCACAATTCACGCATGTGTGCAAGTGTGTGCTAGTATACATGATGAGTGGGTGAGCATGCACAGCATGACAGCGCGCACAGAAATGTCAAGTGCAATTTGAGCGCTATGGCCGCGGCTTTTCACAGCTACGCTTCAATCAACAACAGACGAACGAAATGATGAAAGATAATGGATCTCTCGAATGTAGATACAAATCAAATCGTCATTATTGACAAATCAGACATTTCATAAGCATCATCACTTGATCAGTTAGATCGTATTTCTCAGATCTAGAAGTGAAGATGAATAACAAAGGGATTTTTTTATCTTGATCACTACGGGTGTATGCTGTCTGTGTCCATGATGATGAATTTTTTTGGGCTGGGAACAATTGTTGTAGAATTTGTTGTTGACGTGATACTCGTCATCCTCCGTGTGATGTCTGTTGCTGATTCTAGATACACAACCGGAACTTGCCCTGGAGGGTACACCGGGGGCCAAGTCTTGTTCTGTCTAGCCAAGATTTTGCGGCGAATAACTTCTTCTCTTGTTTCATCAGGATTGAAATCATCTTTGAATCTCTTCGCTCGCATCCATCCTCTGTGTGTGTGTGTGTGTGTGCGTGTGTGTGTGTGTGTGTATGAGTAAGTCTCATCTAAATTAGAAAATAGCGAAGACATTATCAGTGAAACTTGTTTAAATGTAGATGATGGGCTTTTGTGTGTGATGTTGATGAGCGATCCAAGTAAATCATAGTGGATCCACATTCCCACTAGCATGCATTAGTACTGACAGCAGCAGAATAGTGTGAATAAACCTTGGTCCTCCTCCAATTTCCATATAATCGTCTGGCTTTGAGAAATACCTTTCTTCAATTCTAGCCATTCTGTCTTCCTCAGCTAATAATGAATATAATATGTGTATGCTGTAAGTAAGTAAGTAGCTAAGTAAATAAGTAAATACTGCTTCGATATTGCAACTATTGATTGGTTGATTACTTGCACAATCAATATGATGATGCAGAAAGGAGATGCATGTTGTTCAGAAGCAAATATAAATAACAATATTAGAGTGATACCATAGTAAATATAAACTAAAAACCAACATTATTCTTCTTCTTCTTCTTCTTTGTCCAAATAGAATGCATATCCATTGCAGTATTGCTATTATTATTATTAATTATTATTATTATTATTATTATTATTATAATTATTATTGTTATTACTCATTTGGTTTTGCAAGTGCTTCGATTTTGTCTGCCACCAGGGACGATTCATATGCGGTGCTATTGGCTTGATACGCTTTGCAGGAACTCCATACACTACTATACCATCTTTTCTCTCTGCTTCTAATAAAATCCACGTGTACGCGTTGAAAGAAGAAGAACGAACAAGGGAAAACTCAGTTATAATTGGTTTCTCTCCTCTGTATTTCCTCCTTCTCTTCTAGTTGTACTTTGCTTATTATCTTCTTTTCATTATGTTAACATCATCGCGTCTCATAGTAGCAAAGGTGAAAAGGGTAGTGATGGATGGTGGTGGTGGATATTCATTCTCTCAAATTAATACTACTACTACTATGACCTGATAAAGGCTCGATGAATGGATACTTCTTCCTCCTAGAATGATGATGATGATGATGATGATGATGATGGTGGTGGTGGTTATTATTGTTGTTGTTATTGTTCATGTTTAACCGATGAATCAATAAATGAATCAATTTATGTATGGATGGATGAGATGTGATAATATTATTTGTGTCTATTTTTTAGTGATCTGGAAATCAAACAATCTAAAAGACTTGACAAAGAAATTTATGATTCTTCATAAATGAATCAATTTATGTATGGATGGATGAGATGTGATAATATTATTTGTGTCTATTTTTAGTGATCTGGAAATCAAACAATCTAAAAGACTTGACAAAGAAATTTATGATTCTTCTCTATGATATTGAATTTGATAGTGAAGGGGGGGGTGAGCCACTATGTGAGTGATAATATGTTATAGTAATGAACGTTATAACATAATAGTAGGTAGTAGGTTGTAGGTAGTAGTACTTGTGTTTGACTCGTATCCAGCCAACATAAGGCTGATTTATCTTGACAAAACCATCATGTTGCCCAATAACTTCCACAACAGATCCTCTAATACACACACACACAACAAGAAGTAGAGAATGTACTCATTAATGATGGAGGTGTACCAGCCATGTACATTGGTGCTGCTGCTACTACTAACTACTACTACTACTACTACTACTGTGTAAGTAAGTAGTAACATGATGGCAGCGACGATGGTATGATGATGATCATGACGATTTTGTTCAAAGCAAAGCAAGTAAGCAGCAGAGATTAATAACAGTGTAATTGTTGTTCTTGTTGATGTTGTTAAAGGCTTGAATCTGAATGGTGCTATCATCATCATTATCTTTTGTACTAGTACTGGTAGTAGTAGCACGTGCGCACCTTGGCAGCTTAGCTACTGTCATTAGATCTGGATGATTTCTATCCTTACGATCATAAACTTTAACGTACTTCTTCGTTACTCTTTGTTGTAGTATGTATATGTAACAGCATTATTATCATCAAGAGAGAGAACAATAAAGATACCAATTCAAAAGAGCAATTATAATTTAGTGGTAGTTTTCTCTGATAAAGAATCTTTGCGATTATATATAGTAAGTAACGCACACTATGATGATGATGATGCTGATAATGATGATGACGATGGTTGCATGATGATTTTGACAAAATTTCATGAAATGATCAAAGCTATTGCTACTACTCTACCATTACATTCAACGACGACTAGTACTACTACTACCACTACCTATACGGCACAGCTGTCTCAAATCTTTCCAAAAATTTGTCTTCCTGTAATTAGTCATTTGTTCATAGATGTAATAGGCACTCTGCAAATATAATATAATTCGTGCTTTTATCATAATCTCCTTTGAGAAAAACTTTAAATGAATAATATGAGCTCTGATGATGATGATGATAATGTTGGTGTCGTCTCATAGGAGGGAAGTGGAGGAGGGGGAGGAGGAAGAAGATAGTAAGTATGAAATATGGTTAGCTATTATTCTCTTGTTAAAGATAATAAGTTGCAAACAAATACCTCCTACACACTACTACCTACCTACCTACCTACCTATATTCTGGAAGAATGTTTCTACTAACTACCTCTTACACACTACTACCTACTCACCAACCTCTTTTATGTATCCTGGAAGAATGTTTCTGTGATTTTCTTCATCCCAATTCTGAGAATAATAATAATAATAATAATAGTTCTCATCTTTTTGATCATTATTTTGTCGCTGATTATTTTCAGTGCAATGATGATATATTCTCTCAAGGTTTGTTTGTGTCTCAACGTGCAGAAGTTTTGATTTCTATGAAGAAAGCATTGGATCTCTCATTGTTGGGAGGTTTTGATTTCTATGAAGAAAGCATTGGATCTCTCATTGTTCCAAGGTTTTGATTTCTATGCCAAAAACGTTGCTTCATACAACGACAACGACGACGTTTGGCAGGTAGGAAGGAACGTTTAACTACTACTACTACTACTGCTGCTGCTGCTAACACGGCAGTACGTACGTGCATCATCTCCAAAGCTCTTGACCTATACACAGGGTTCTTTCTAACTTTCCTTGCTTTCTTGGCAATATCGAGAGGATCGCTCAAAGCCCCGGACAATACAAGGAAGCTTCTATATCTGTAGTATGCGCAGAAATAACAGTAATAGTAGCAAGTGTAGTGTGATAATTTAGCAACAGCATTGGAATGAATGGCAGTGATACTACTCAGCAGAATAGTGCTGCTGGCTAGTGATTGCACACCTTGTCTCAAAGTCATTATCTTGAGCAATACGTTCTGCCTGAGTCTTCATTAAACTTATATGCTTGCGCTCTATCTGAGAGACGACGTTGTCATCATCGCGAGGGGAGGAGTATTCGAACAACAATGAGAAGAACTGCTTAAGAGGGTAGTGTCACGAGAAGAGTATTGAGAACAATTTCATGGCATCATCTATCTCCTTAATAATAATAATAAGTACTTTTTCTTTGCTGAACATCATTGAGACCCTTGTTGAGTTTTTGGGCCTGCAAAGAGGGAACACATACATCATCATCATGTCGCAAATCATTCCAAATTGTTGTTTGTCAATTTTGAGTACAAGTAGCATCCTTGCAGGACATATAACTGCAAAGCGAGACACATCATCATCATTATATCGCAAGTAGTTCCAAATTATTCATCATTTTTAAATACAAGTAGCTTTCTTACAGGACATATAACATTTTCCCGACTCGGTGTCTTGTCCTCTTTTTGATAGCAGGCTCGAGCGCAACTCTTCAGACCAAAAGTAAGTTAGGCCACGACAAAGGTGACAACGACGACTACGACAACGAGTCGTACTTATAAAGTTGTTTCAATTGGGTCATGATCAACTGCAATAAATAATACCTGTTGATATAATTGTTGTTGGTGCTGTAAAACTTATGCCCAGGTGATGATGTGGTCATGGCGAGTAGAATGAGGATTGCACCCGTAGTAGTGATAATTGCTCGAGTCATCGATGACGACGATAACAAAAATAGAAGAAGAAGAATCCTCTAATTTCGTCCATGAACTCGAACTCTAACCAAAGCACAAAATTAAAACTCTCCTTCTCCTCCTTCTCCTCCTCTTCTTCTATAAAGAAGCCGCAGTGGAGCCTAGCTCTACGAATGCATTGCGAGGCAAGTTGGAGTCCGTTCCGAGCCGGAAGGCGACCGTAGCGTGGACAGTTAAGGGAGGTTACGTCTACCTAAGACAACGATTTATATGTTGTCGTACATATGAATCACAGGGGAATATTTGTATACATTGATCAAATTTTTGTTTGAGGTCGATTCTAAGAGTTATTTGATGTCGCATGTATAGATTACATTTATATTTATGAAACAATAGTATTTGAAATCGATTCTAAGAATTATTTGATGTCGCAGTGATATATTACACTGGTATTTATTAAATAATAGTGTCCAAACCGAGGGGGGAACCCAGAATGGAATCAAGAGGATGTGCGCTGCAAACTTAGCAAACCTTCATTGCTCAAGAGGGATTGTTCGTGATAACCTCGGTAATTCGTTGGGATAAGACGGCCAATTCTGTTAGGCGGGGGGTTGTTCTACAATATTCGAAGCAAGGAAAACATCATCCTTGATCCAGGAGGGGACGTAGACGACACTACTGTTGGTGTTCTCCCTCCTCTTAAGTGGGAATATTTTTTACAAATTATTCGTGTCTCCCACGAACCACTACGCTAACTCCCTGTAATCTCAAAGGTAGCTTTGTCGGAAAAGTTAGCGAATGAAACTGATGCCGGTTATCAAAAAATCTCCCAGAAGACAGATTTATTGCTTTGAAGAATCGATTTGCAAAAAGAGTGTGCTGAGAGGGGGGAGGGAAAAGGCTCGTGCCTTGGCACGAAATGTAGCTGTTGGATGCACCCTCACGTTGCAGATTGTAATTTTGGCCTACATTAGGTACTGATGATGATTGATTGATGTCGTTCTTTTATGGTCGTCATTGCCGTCATCATAGTGATCATCATCATCATCATCGCGTCAATGTCGATGATGCCTGACTATTAATCTCCATGAGCACCTTAAATCAATCATCACACTATTCTACACCTAGTCCCATCATCTTCGTGCTATACTATAACTTCCATATACAACCACAGCAAGGCTTGCCTTGAATGTAGTCGTGTTCGTAATCGTCATCATCGTAGTAGTATGTAGCAGGAGGAGGTGTACCCAGCAGTGCAACATAGCTAGCAATTTCACCATTGTCACCATCATCATCTAACGCTGTGATTGATTCATGATTGATTGATATCCACGATGATTACCAGCAGCACTAGGGATCATAATGACAAGGTGCAGGGCACTACTACTACTGCTACTGCTACTATTCTGGGAGCAACGCCCCCGATGTTCGCACATCGTCGTTCTGCTGCTACTTTGATTTCTCAACGTTATCATTACCACCATGACCAGCAGCAGCAGCATATTCAGCACACCAAGAGGAGGGGGAGCCGAAATTTTGAGATAATGAGTGGGAAAAGAACAACCTTGTCAGCAGCATCAACACCACCAGCGCCACCATTTTTGTTTGATAATAATACACCGTTTGTTCTTCGGATACTGAGAAGAAGAAGAGATGCAGGTGCACAATTTAGCTGTAGTAGTAGCAGTAGCAGTCAGATTCCAACCCCCGATGACTGCTACCCAGGAGGGGAGGAGCAATTCGCAGGATCATCATCATCTTCATCGTCATCGTCATCGTCGTCTTCGTCCCAAGACTTCTTCGATGAAAGCGAGGAGGGAGACGATGAATCTGTTGCTCAAACTAACGTGGTATGATAGTACTAGACTAGAAATTAGGAACTAAATGCAAAGCTATTACTAATGGTTAAATCGCAACAGCGGTAGATATTTAATCAAAGAGTAGTAGGAGTAGTAGTAGTAGTAGTATCTGACTTACTGTCTTGGGGCTGTAGTTTACTACTCACACTCCTTCATTGCTATCTTATGCGGATGATGATGATATACGTAGTAAGTTGTCCATTAGGGTTATCTTATTCGAATGGTGATATAAGTAGTTGAAGTAGTCCTAGCTTGTCTATATTTTTGTGATAATTACATATCATTTCCTTCTTCTGCTATCGCCTCATCTTTATGTATCATGATGGTATTGTCATCATGTTTTTAATTAATACTTTCAGGGTGAGAGTTATCATCCTTCTCCTCCAGCAGCAGCAGCAGCAGCAACAGTATCAGAAGAGGAGCCATTTGGGCGCATTACCTCCGATATTCGACAAAACGAAACTGTGATGCTATTTCCTACATTAGCATACAAGCGACTGTGTACATCTTCTGGCAAAGCAAGATGGGCAACACGCATACATGGCAGAGCAGTGGACAATACTAGAAAATACAGGAGAAGGAGAATGGGTATGACTTCCGCAGCGAAAGCTCTTGGTTTCTATCCGACTTCAGACAAGGAGGTAGGTACGTAGGTAGGCCGTTCTAGTTAGTTGGTTGGTAGTAGTAGTAGTTGTAAGTAGCAAAGGAGAAGAACAAGAACATGACACAAAAAAGACAGACAGACAGACAGAGAACAACTGTGTCTAACAGAAAACTAAATATTATCCTAATACAATGCAGGCATTCCGTCATTTGCTTTTTATTGTCGTATTCTCTTATTGTTAGTATTGCTATTTATATGATTTTATTGTTCTTTGTAGAGAGAAATGTACCAGAGACGAATGGCAATGTTCACGTTGAAAGCAGCAAGGAGAAGATGGGTTGGTTTTGATTTGATGGGGTTAGGTGTGTGGGCTACTTCAGGCCCCAACGGTAATACTATTACTACTACTAATAATAATAATCATCATCATCATCATCATAATTAGAATACCTATCCATCTCCTTGTCTTCTAGTATTTATTTCCTCATCTTAATTTATGTACTGTAAGAAATACTACTGACACAGAAGATCAAACTAGATTATATTCACACAATCAATCAAGAAGAATATATTATTATATATTGTTATGTTCGACAACAAAGCAGTAGTAGTAGTAGAAGAAACAACACACAGAAAAACAATATTAATTTGCTTCTCCAAAACAAACTTTGAACACCACAATGATGAATGATGAAGAAAGAAGAAGAGATAAAGAAGATTACTTACATCGTTTTGCTAAGCCATCGAGAGGCACAGTCAGTCATGGTCGTTTTTTTATAAAAACCCTCTCTTTTTCATCTTAAGATCTTGTACGACAATGTGAAAGAGTAGTTGTAGGCGCACACTACTCATTGGCTTTGCAATTTTGCAACAACATTGATAATACCAACAATAGGTCATTTTCTGACCGATTTGCAAGTATCTGACGATAAGCTTCCTCTTGATATCCCGGAACATGGAAGACCTGTGTCTTTAACTTACACAACACTGCCAACAGAAGATGGAAGAACCTGGTCCTCACAAGTATTCTTTGTACCCCCTCAAGGGATCTCGGTGATATCTGATATCGATGATACAATCAAACTAACAGAGGTAAGTCGAGGGCGGTTTAATTACATTAGTAGGGTGGTTTTTACACAGCAGTCCTGCATGATCACGAAGAAGAAGAAGAAGAAAAAAGAAGGAGGCGTGGAGGATCACATCAACTTTATCTTCCTCTTTCAGCATAATATATATAAATGTAAGAAGAAGAAAAAAGAAAATGAAATAAAGATCGCATCGAGTGGTGAGTGGGTAGGTGAGTGAATAAAAGACTACTGCTGTTCTTGGGAAAGACAAAATGGATGTTTCCAAATCATCAATAGCAATAAACCATCATAATCCTTTCCCTCCTCTTCCTCTTCCTTCAGGTGAAAGATCGTAGAAAGATGCTAAGTAATACTTTCTTATACGACTTTGTTGCTGTGGATGGTATGAATGAGCTCTACTCGCTACTGAAAGACAAGGTTGGCTTTAGCTTGTAGGAGGAGGACTGTGATGCCTTTAGTAGTGTATTAGTAGTAGTGGTTGTTGTTGTTGTTGTAGTAGTAGTAGCAGCAGCAGTTGTTGGTTGTTGCTGTAGTATGTGTTGTGATAATGACTAGATGAGTTTGAAGTAGGATAGTAGTCACTACTAAGTAAACGGATTGTATTCAAGGATGTTGCTGGTGGTGATGTTGATGAACAAATTGTTATGATGATAGCAACAAGTAAAATAAGTATGTTAACAACATGTGAACAAATTGTTATGATGATAGCAACAAGTAAAATAAGTATGTTAACAACATGTGAACAAATTGTTATGATGATAGCAACAAGTAAAATAAGTATGTTAACAACATGTCAACAAATTGTTATGATGATAGCAACAAGTAAAATAAGTATGTTAACAACATGTCAACAAATTGTTATGATGATAGCAACAAGTAAAATAAGTATGTTAACAACATGTCAACATCATCATCTCATTTATTATTGGTAGGGGGCGGCATTCCATTACGTGAGCAATAGTCCGTGGCAACTACAACCAGATCTTCAAGACTTCCTCAACCAAGCCAACTTCCCTCAAGGAAGCTTTCATTTAAAGCATCTTCGGTTTCGCCTTAATAAGCCTATTACATTTCTCAAGAATCGGCTTGGTCTTCGTCCAAAACAGCAACCAGAAAAACATACAACAGCAGCACCAGCAGTACCATCACCAGCAGGAGCAGCAGTGTCATCAGAACGAAGAGGCGGAGGGCATAATCACAAATATGTATGTTTTATACATCAATCACCACTACTACTACTACTACTACTACTACTTTGTATTTATCTTAATACGTTAATCATATGTGTTTATTGATTTCGTCTTTCTCTTAACAACGAAGAGCTTCTTTTTTCACCGACGTATCACACACACACACACACACACACACACGGAGAGAGTTAGAGAGAGAGAGGAGGGGAGGGGGGGAGGGGGGGGAA
>ADNK01003437.1:0-11788 GCA_000320545.1 Bigelowiella natans CCMP2755 | reverse complement strand
TCTGAATTATATGCCTTTAAATCTGCACTCAGCGATTACATCTGTATTTTCCGCTGCTTGAATAGGCTGATAATAGTACATAGTAATCATGAATACGGGAGAGGACAACCTTCTTGATGAGGATGATGGAGAACTATGTATTATCATCATCATCTCTCGCTCTCTAATATATATATATATATATATATATATATATAGTTATAGACGTACATACATCCCTCCTTCCCCCTCCCCCCTCTCCCCTCTACTATTATGATATACAACTCACACCAAGCATGGTTGACGACATAGATGATGATAGTAGTATCAGCGAGGGAGGAAGAAGAAGAACAGCCATTGGCAGTAGTCTGCAGCAGGTTGAGGAGAGTGGTACAAAGTAAGTTTACTTCCAAATTGATGATGATGATAATACATAGTTCTCCATCATCCTCATCAAGAAGGTTGTCCTCTCTCGTATTCATGATTACTATGTACTATTATCCGCCTATTCAAGCAGCGGAAAATGCAGTTGTTATGCATGAGTTTAGATTGTGTATAATATTGTTATAATGACTATTGGTATATTGTTCTTGTTGTTGTTGTTTGCATCTACCTATCTATCTATATCATCAGGCGAATATGTCAAACATCCTAGCACACCAAACATCTGCAATGGAAGTAACACCATGCATACACAGCAAGATGTGTTATTAATTTCTTGTTCATTGATTTCATGACTACATGTATGTACAACAAGATGTGTGTGATTGATTTTGCATATTTCCATAATTATTATCATCATCATCATCATCATCATCATCATCATGTTTCTAGGTAATCATGATGTTGGGCGAGCAAATAAATGATTTGCAACACAAGATTCCTCGTAACGCTCTTCACGAGTAAGTAGCAGTACAATACTTTCCTTTCCATCATCATCATCATCATCATCATTGTCATCACCATCATAATCATAAGGAGTGAATGATACACTCATCAGGTACATGCTTCATCTGTCGGAGCAAACACATCTGGTAAATACTTAGTTGTCTGGTGGTAGTGGTGAAGTAGTGTGGTAAATCTGCTTATTTATTTATTTATTTATTAGTTTCTACTATCAGTGGTGATTGGTTGATTGATTGGTTGATGTGTGTGTGTGTGTGTGTGTGTGTGTGTGTGTGTGGATGTAATGTACACAACATTGCCAAAAAGGTATTGAGCTATTTAAAGGAGTTGTACTTTCAAAAAGGTAGGTGCCTCATGATGATGATAATGCTGATGTTAATGACAACTATCTACCACAGAACCATCATCTATTTATGTTTGTCAAGTATTTAGGCAAAGTAGTACAATGTAGTGTTATATCATCTGTCTTTTCTTCTTCATCTTCTTCTACCTGTGTTAGCTAATGAATTGATTATCATCTTGTACACGTACATTTTGTGTGTGGTAAATAATGAATTGAATCATACTCATCATAGGCTGGGAGAGAGATGAATCAAGAGGTGGGTGGGTGGGTACCAACCAACCGCTTTTGATATAACATTATTAAGATGCAATGATTATGATAGAAGAGTATCAATCAATGTCTCTCATATATACTCTAAACATGTTTGGTTTGATAATGAGATTATTTCTATCGAAGTGATAACTTTTGGATACCATATATATATATATATATATATATATATATTAAAGGATTTATGATGCGAGTCCTATCACATTGGATAGAAGGGGTAATAAGTAGTAATAGTAGTAGTAGTAGTAGTAAAAACAACTATGATGATCATATATCCTACTAACCCCTCCCTCTCTAAATGACTCATCGGAAACTATCTCTCCCTTATGTGTGCGTGTGTACGTAAGAAATGAGGAGGGCTCTCCTGCTGCTGCTTCTGCTGCTACTACTACTACCCATTGAGATATATGATTATGGATTTACTACTACTATACTACTACTACTATACCTATTATCACTAGCACTACTGCCAATTGATGTATTATTCTCTACTTCAAACACAAGATTTTCCCTGGTCCTGAAGCAAGCTCTCTTTATCGTCATCCGGTGAGTGAGTGAGTGAGTGTGTGTGTGTGTGTGTGAGTGTGCGTGTGTGTATGATCTTCTGTGACCTCCTCCTCCTCCTCCTCTATATTGGATGATGATGATACTGTATGATAATGATACTGAATGTTATCTTTATCATCTATAGATGAACGGTAATAACAACAACATCTACAACTGTATAACTATTATCATATGTCATAATAATAATAATAATAATAATAAAGATAAGCTTTAATTAACACAATAATAAGGTTGTCGTATTCGCCGTTGAAGTAATCCAGGACATGGACAAGTCTAGCAAAGGTGATGATAATAAAAAGGAAGGAGGAGGAGAGCAATGATAATAATTGACAATTTGGAGCAATGCTGCTATGCGTGTTTTGTGAGTCATCGTTTGTTAATTAATAACAATTACAACAACACAGGAGTTGTTGAAGATGCTACTAGTCTACTGTCAATGGTAGGTCAATGCTAGCGATTGATGATACTACTACAACTACTACTACTACTACTACTACTTTTAGTGCTGAGGGATTATTACTACTTATTTCTCATTATTTAGTGTGCTGAGAAAAACAAGAGTGATGATGATGATGATGATGATGATGATGATGACGAAGTACTAAGCCATAAAATAGCGTGTGTGTGTGTGTGTGTGTGTGTGTGTGTGAGAGAGAGAGAGAGAGAGAGAGAGAGAGAGGGAGAGAGAGAGTGAGGGAGATGTAACAAGGTAGTATACTTAGCTAGTTCTAATTCTAGATATTGGCACGCTACGATTGTATGAGGGATAAAAACAAAGGTAGTAAATAGATCATGTGTAAAGAGGAGGAGGGGTCCTCGTAATAGTAGTAGTGGTTGCTAGAATGAAGAGGATTATTATGATTTTGTTCTTCATTCCAGATGTTTCCCTCCAATTGTTGATGATAATGTAGATTTGATCTCTCTTTCTTGTGTGTGCGTGTGTGTGTGTGTGTGTGTGTGTGTGTGCATGTATTCGATAGGTAAATAGAGAAAGATATAATATTATTTGTGATTGGTATTATTATTGTTATCACTATTATCATTTACCTTATATTTATGTCTATAGAGTGAGATGAGGAGCTCATTATTATAACAATACGCTCTTCGTCATCTATCTCTTTGTCATCATTATCGTCTCATAGGAGAGCAACCAATCGTGTGATTAACAATTATCATTTCCTTTCATTTGTGTTATTTTTTGTTATTACTGTTATCATCGTACTTAATTACTTCTACCATGCAAACAACAACAACAACAACAACAACACTACTTAGTACTTGTGGATACTATCGCGGCTGGAATAACTGCAGTATGTCTCTACCTTTCTCGCCCCCCCCTCTCTTCTCTCTCTGTCTCTCTCTGTCTCTCTCTCTCTCTCTCTCTCTCTCTCTCTCTGTGTGTGTGTGTGTGTGTGTGTGTGTGTGTGTAGGATACTACTACCACCACCACTACTACTACTACTACTACTACTACTATTGCTGCTGCTGCTGTTACTACACGTAGTCCTTATCGATCTTATCTTGCATCTTACTACTACTACTACTACTACTACTATTGCTGCTGCTGCTGCTGTTACTACTTGGTAGTCCTTATCTGATCTTATCTTGCATCTTACTACTTGGTATTATACACTAGGCACGAACTACCTTTAGAGATGCATGCCGGGCAAAAGATTATGATCGGTAGTAGTAGTAGTAATGATGATGATGATGATAATGATGATGATGATACCAATGAAAGAGGAATTCGTGAGAAGAATAAGAAGAAGAAGAGGAGAAGAAGAAATAGGACAAAAAATAATTGATACTGGGTGATGATGTAATACGACTCCTACAACAACTGCGACTTCAACTACTACTATTACCTACTACTATTGCTACTTTTGCTTGATATTCGCCTTCTGTATGTAGCTTCTTGTTCTTGTTCTTGTTCTTCTTGTTTTTGTTGTGACTGATGATGTGCAAGATGAGCCGTATTATTATGCAGGATTAGAAGGGACATTCTCCCCAACCGACCCCTGGACCACACACACACACACACACACACACACACACATACCAAATGCAGGGCTCTACTTCTTGGAAACCTTATCGTTGATCTAGGACAACATTGGTAATTTGTCTCCGTGTCACAGTCCTCAATCGGCTGATTGTATGCCACCACATGACACCTTACGACGACGACAACAACAACAACAACAATAAATTAATCTATATTCTTGGATTGGATTCTACATCTGTAACTGTCTCTGTAACTGTATCATATTCATTATGATTATTTCACAAGCTCATACACTCATACACACGCACGCACCTACATTTTCAGCACTATACTGTTTAATCTATTTTGCAATTTGTAGTAGTAGAAGTAGTAGTAGTAGTAGTAGTAGTAGTAGTGTGCTGAATATAATATTTAGAGCACATATTATCGAATCCTTTTCTTCCTCCTCCTTCTTCTTCTACTACTTCTACAACTGCTACTGACAACACTTAGCAGCACCAAATGACTCATCAACTAGCATACTTTTCAGAGAGAAACACTACGACAAAAAACGAAGAACTGATGCTATTAATATGCCTATAACGAGAAAAACTACGACAATCAATATGCTGATGATGATAATAATGATGATAATAATGATGGTTATTAGAGTGATTATACTTTGTTATACATCATTTTTCATTCGTTCGTTTATTTATTTTCCAATGACTACTATTAACAGGCATGAATTAGTTATCGCAACAGGAAGCTTAAGCTTATCGATAGTGTCCAATATTATGACGGTGAGAATAGTAGTAGTAGTAGTAGTAGTAGTAGTAGTAGGAAAAAGAAAGAGAGAGAGAGAGAGAGAGAGAGAGAGAGAGAGAGAACAATATATATCAGAAATATATCATAATACTCACACATCTATCTTAGTTTAGTCGTCGTCTTGTCTTCTGCGCCTATGTTGTCTCTCACTCATTTTCCTCCCTCCCCCCCTCCCCTTCCGTCTCTCTGCTGCATGCATAATCTATTTCAACGAATTATTTATATTGACAATAATGCATATTATCACCAAGGTTTTAGAGCAAAAAGAGCCGATAATAGCAAGCAAAGCACTCCATTTCTGGTCGGTAGTAGATGATGACGATGATATTATGTGATTTGTAAATGATAAGTATACAACACCAAGTAGTAAGTAAATAACAGGCAGAAGGCAATCAATAAATCATGGCAGATCCATCAAAGAAATGATGTGTTTTGATGCACGTGTTTATCGTCAAAGGTCCACATTACGACAAGCACTTTCGCATCCAAATCATCGAAGAAAGGCTTATATTTTCAGGTCACCTCATTGTCGTTGTTGCATATCTCGCATTGTAATGCGTAAGGCTGTTCCAGAGACCACTATCATCATCATCATCATCATCATCATCATCATCTACTCTCTATCTAACAATATAAATCCATCAATATATTTCTATTCACTATATATCATGTATTACTTGTCCCTCAGGCCATACTACAAAAGACTAATTGAAGAGACGGTTGTAGTAGTAGTAGTAGTAGTAGTAGTAGTAGCAGCAGCACCAGTAGCGGAAACAAGTAGTAGTTGTAACACAGCACCATCGTTGCCTCTCCCATCTTCTTCCTCTTCCTCCTCTTCCTTCTCCTTCATACCATTTATTCACTCGTTGTTGGCTCCCGCTCCTCCTCCTCCTCCACCTCCTCCTCATGATCATCACCATCATCATCACCATCATCATCATCATTACAGATTCGATTATGTAAGCTACCAGCTTCTGCGACGATAATCTTCCACAGTACGTACGTAGTATATATAATAGGGTTGTGGGATAATGATGATGATGATGATGATGATGATGATGATGGAATTATGGAGATATTTTGTCATTTATGAATATAAATATCCACACATCGATAGGCACATCAGAAATAATCATAAATAATAATAATAATAATTATAATAATAATAATAATAATAACGGTGATGGTGATGATGATAACAATAGGGATGATGTGATTGTGTACGATAATTGTTTATGATCGTTATGATTATTATTATGCAGACTACTACTATTATGTTGTTTCAACTTTCAACTTAAATAATATTGTGATTTGTGTTGTGTAATGAATGGGGGCTAGAATTAACGATGATGGAGAACAACGGCAGCTACTTGAGCAGCAGCAGTAGTAGTAGTATGATGAGTAATATTGATAACAACAACAACATCATCAACAACAACAACGCTACTACTGGGTATGGTGGTTTAATTGTAGCCGAAGATGATCCTAGAACCTTCAGGTGATAATAATAGGTTGATTTATTGATTGATTGGTTGATTGGTAGATGATGTGCTTATTTTGGTTTGTTTGTGTTTTATTGTATTGTATTGTTGCGGCAACCAACCACACATACATACATACATACATACATACTCTTCTTCTTCTTCTTCTTCTTCTTCTTCATTTTCTTCATTCATTTTGGTTTAAAATATGAACAAGATGATGGCATTAGTTATACCGTTAATAAATAATAATTAGATACCAAACAGTGATGTTCTTACGAGACGCATGCGAGATCTTAGGATCCTACACGGTTGGTTGGTATCGTTAAGTAAGTAAGTAAGTAAGTGAATGAGTGAGTATGTAAGCATGTAAGTAGTAGTAATAATGGATTAGTAGCATCACATTTATTTAGTTGTTTCATCAAATGAATACATTAGCATTTTGTATCTAGACTTTTTTGCATCATTGTCATCATTCTCCCCATCATCATCATCATCATCATCATCATCATTCTCACATAATCAGCCCTCCCGCCTCCCCCCCTTATTACAACCACCAACTATCAACATGTTGATTGTTAACAAAGGTTCTTGAAACCTTGATAGATATGATTCACGCCGAGGTGATGAGTAGATGATGAAAATGATAGATAATTGATGATGATGATATTCAAGAACGTTGACTATTATCGGTCTATTTGATTCTCTCCCTCTCTCTCTCTCTCTCTCTCTCTCTCTCTCTCTTTCTAGCTTCCCTTTTGTTCTCACCACGATATAGTCTACTGCTATCTCTCTTTTATCACATTACTACTACTCACAATATTCAATGAGAGCCAACCAATCATATCAAACAACAAATACAACGACAATGATGATCACGATCATGATGAAACGTAGGAACAATTACACACACACACACACACACACACACACTAATAGATTCCAAAATACTCTCCAACTCGAGAAGCAATGGGCTATCAAGTATTTGTCTCCCACACACACACACAATATATATATATATATATATATATATATATATTAATAATGTTGCTAATGAGATTTAAAAACAGATGGCTGAAGCCACAACTATGATTTCGTATATCATATATTTATATATGTATGGAGTATAGATTGTTGAGTAGCAGTAGTATAGCTGTTGACATAGTAGTAGTAGTAGTAGTAGTAGTAGTATAGATTGTTGAGTAGCAGTAGTATAGCTGTTGACATAGTAGTAGTAGTTAGTAGTAGTAGTAGTAGTATAGATTGTTGAGTAGCAGTAGTATAGCTGTTGACATAGTAGTAGTAGTAGTAGTAGTAGTAGTATAGATTGTTGAGTAGCAGTAGTATAGCTGTTGACATAGTAGTAGTAGTAGTAGTAGTAGTACGACATACATAGTAGATGTCATACTTACTACTACTACTACTATTACACCAATAAATAATACCACCAAAAAACAGCAATGGGGAGCTCTAGAAGCCATGCTATTTGGACTACGGTCTTGCCATATAATACACATGTCATACACATCTCATACACATCTCACCACCACCTCCACCACCACCGGGATCTTTTACGACGATGATAACAATTTTCTTCTTCCTCCTCCTCCTCCTCCTCCTCCTCCTCTTCCTCTCATCATTATTATCCATGTCATTGTATTGCTATTCTTACACAATTCCTTGCAGATATATAGCTGATTCTGTGGATACTGATGAAACATCCATGATTCGAAATATGGTAATAAGAAATTATAATAATAATAATAATAATGATGATGATGATGGGTGTTTGCTATCTATCTATCAACGGACTACTTATATAATATTATAATTAATATTATTACAAATGGTGATTATGATATTGGTGATATATATATATATATATATATATATATATATATATACATTTGTTTACATACATACGCACATATTATTATTATTATTATTATTATTATTATTTGTATTATTATTTACGTGCAGATTGAAATGCTACCAGAATTACCTGAAGAACCAAATATAAAGTAGCAGCAGCAGCAGCAGTAGTAGTAGTAGTAGTAGTTGATACCTGAAGAAACAATGTATTTTAGCAGCAGTGTAATGTAGTAGTAGTAGTAGTAGTAGTAGTTGTATAATAAAGTAAAAAGTCTTGGCCTATGTACATCAGAATTGACGAATGTATACACTACTACTACTACTACTACTACTACTACTAATTGATCGTGGTAGTGGTGATGGTGATGGGGGACTGATTGTCGTATAGTTGTTGCTTTTTGGTTATTGGGGGGAGCTTGTTCCATACTATCAACCCGCCACACTTCTAGAAATGTCATATCATCATCATTTTTATCATCATCATAAGAAGAAGATGAAGAAGAAGAACAAGAGGAAGAGTAACTTCTATACAAATGTCACAGCTAGTGCTGCTGCTGCTACTATTAAAGACTAAGGCTACTACTACCAACAATAATAACTACTACATTGTTGACTCCTATTGCTATTTTTTCTTACTTCTACTACTACTGCTGCTGGTAATACTATCAGGTACATGAAGCTGATGACGTTAGGACAATATGCAAGATTCTTATCTCATCATCCTGATCTAATGGTAAGAATAAAATACTCGTATTATTTATTACTCTTGGAAGAACGAGAAGATTTTGTTGGTTGTTTTATTAATAATAATGATAGTAATAATTATTATTATTATAGTGGGGGAAGGAGGGAGAGAGGATAGTGAGTGGTGGTGGTTCTTGTATTGTCGCTGACAGATGCGAAGATGATGATGATGATGATGATGATGATGATGGTGGTGGTAATGGTGGTGGTGGTGCTAACAAGTAGCCTCAATCACTGTGATGAAAGAAAGCGCACCCTTACAATAAAAGTAGCATAGATGATGATGGTGAAAATATAGTACTACCTACCTACCTACCTACCTACCTACCCCCTTTCTCTTCTTTAAAGGGTTGTACGTCATCGTTGGCTATAAAACATCATCATCATCATCATCATCATCATCATCACCATCTTCCTGTTCTCCTTGCCATCATCATCTTCTTCTCTTCATTTTATAATTAAATTTTATGAAACTACTACAACTAATACGTAAGATGGATATTGGAGCAAGCTTGATATTCGATGGTAGTAAATACTAGTAACTAGAACTAGCAAATACTAGTATTGCTATGTTTAGTAGTAGGACAATTAACGACTATTTTTCGATCATAACTTTAATACTGCTCAAGAAAACAGAAACAAAGAGACCGAGAGAGATGATACGGCTGAGTGAATAAATTGAGTGAGCAACAACAACAACAACAACAGCTTATGTTTTCTTTCCTCCTCCTCCTCCTTCTTCTTCTTCTTCTTCTTCTTCTTCCCTGCTGCTACTACTACTACTACTACTACTACTACTACTTCTACTCACTAGGATTGTCGGACTCACAAGTTGCAAGAGCTGCTGCTGTTGCTCTTAAACAAGTCGCACAATTTTGTCAGGTAGTAGTAGTAGTAGTAGTAGTAGTAGTAGTCTCTTATTAATAATAGTAAACAAATAGCACACACAGGCTGTCGGCCAGTGGTGATAGCGGGAGGAGTTGTTGTTGTTATTGTTGTAGTTGTAGTTGTTGTTGTAGTTGTTAATGTAGTTGTAGTTGTAATGAGAGCAGTCGTTTGTACATTATTTATTCCAGATCACAAGATATACAGAAGAGAAAGAAGAGAGAGAGAGAGAGAGAGGAGAGGGAGAGAGAAGGAGAGAGAGGAGTACTCAATGAACTATTGAATATTTTGCTCGTCGTTATCATCATGATCATCATTATCATCATTATCATCATCATCGTATTCATCTTCCTCCTTTACTATTAATAAGTATTCTTTACCCTTGGAATTCTTCAACAAATGGGACCAAAGCACTGTTGAGAGGTAGTACTACTAAATAGTATACTCACACACATGCACATAGAGAGAGAGAGAGTTGTACGTACGTACGTATATCAACAAGGAGAACAAGAAGAAGAACAAGAAAAAGAAGAAGAAGACAACTAGTAAACAACGTTTTAAGCAGTAGCAGAAGAAGAAACACGTCACATACATTGCTTATTCTGTAGTAATACTAGTATGATGATGATGATACACAATATTATTTATAAGTCCTGCTGCTGCTGTCAAATTAGTAGAGAACATTTGCTGTTTTACATACACATGCATACGTAGTAAAAGCTAATGTGTCTTCTTTCATCATCTAACAAAATGATATATACTATACAAATGCCCACCTGCAATCCGATAAAATATAAGATATCTTGTGTCAGATGTAAATCATTCTCCTGTTGTATTAAAAAAGATGCGGCGCAGCACTAATTTACAAACGATATACATGGATTGATGATGATGATGATGATGGTGGTGGTGGTGATGATGACGATTATGGCAGGTGTTCTGCTTGCGAAAGAATGTATATACCTGCATTCATTCACCTCCTGTTTGTAGACAACTGCTGAACCACCACTATTATAATGAGTACTTTTCATGACAATTATTATTATTATTATTATTATTATTATTACCATCAGTATTATTTTGCTGTCTGCTAACCAATCCCTTTACTGCATAGTTTCAACCTCAACCTCCGTATCGATGAGGAATGTGAAGTAATCTATCTACCCCCGCCCCCATTAAATATATATATATATATATATATATATATATACTGGACAAATGGTTTTACTTACTGCTGTTGCTGTTGTTTAGTTATATTGTCGTCGTGATCCAATAATGATGTCTACATTATCACTCTATGCTTGCTGCTTTGTTATTACTGTTGTATCTTGTTTGCTTTGTTGAAGGTTCTTGCAGCGATATCCATTTGTATTCTCGAGATGGTAACAGTATTAGTAGTGTGTGAGTGTAATTTACAAATAGTAACAATCTTCGTAATACATATAAAATCTTGGAGCAACCTCTCTCTCTCCCCCCCCCCCCCCCCCTCCCGGCTTCGTAGCCAAGATGATTTAGCAGCCGTTGTGGTAGCGGTACGGACACCATCGTATATTCCCTATCCTATCAATAGCAATAACCTATGTGTGCAGCAATTATCAACAGCAGCAAGCAATATCCCCCCCTCTGTACTATCAAACTTTTTTGCTTTTATTTTGGACAATTCCGAAAATGTCGCAATTACGATGGCGACAAGATGGTGATAATGATGATTATGATCCAATCAGGCTGCAGTTGCTGCTGTTACCTCGAGGATAGGCCTGGGAGAGGTGAGGGAAACATTGATACGAGTCAAATCAATCTTTTGATTGAACATCATCGTTTCTTTGGAAAATGCATTTGGAACTTACACGTTTGTTCGTTGACTGCTGCTGCTGCTGGTGAAATGTTCAAATAAGGCCCCAGCTCTATTCGCATACCGCAGTATCAACTTGG
>ADNK01003438.1:0-14828 GCA_000320545.1 Bigelowiella natans CCMP2755 | reverse complement strand
GGTCCTCTTCCAAGGGCCACGTCGGACCTGCATGCCTTGGAGCAAGAGCCAAGTTTGTGAGCAAGGGCCTATGATTTGCCTCCATCGTGCGTGTGTGTGTGTGTATAGGTGTGTTGTGTGTGTTGTGTGTGTGTGTGTGTGTGTGTGTGTGTGTGTGTTGTGTGTGTGTTGTGTGTGTGTTGTGTGTGTGTGTGTGGCTCGATGATCAGGAAAACGGATACTATTCTCAGAAAGATAACGGTGTGCTGATGTGCTAATGTGCTAATGTGCAAATCCTAGAAGGAGTACATCTCATCAGAATTCTTGTAAACAGTGTAACTTCTTATACTACATAGTCGTAGCAGAATACTATTTGTTTTCAAGTGGTAGTAGTAGTAGTAGTAGTAGTAGTAGTAATAATAGGGGGTAAATTGGTCGATGTGATTAGTATCTATATAATAATAATAAGTATTCTTCATCATCAATTATGTAGGAGCTTGAAGAAAAACTACAGAGTGAGCAAAGCTACTTTCGCAATACGGTTATTCATCTTCATCGTATTTTTTATTGTTATCATTATCACTATCAAAGTAGTTAAGTATCAAAGTAGTTAAGTTATTACTGATTGGCCTCCACACACACACACACACACACACACGCACACACATATACAAACGAACCGTTGTCAAACTATGATTGCTTTGAATGAAAGGCGCAAGAGCTCCGCAGGGGCCATGGTGAAGCTACTGAGGACTGTAAAGTGTTGCAAAAGAGAGTGGAAGAGGTACAAGTAGTAGTAGTAGTAGTAGTAGTAGTAGTAGCAGTAGTAAACTCTACAATTCTAATGAAGTACATGTACATGATAATACATCATATATCTCTATTAATTGGTGGTTGTGATCATCACTGTCATCATCATCATCATCATCATCGCATCATCATCATCATCACATCATCATCATCATTACTACTGTTGATGTTGTCCAGGAGAGGAGGAAGGGGGTAGAATTGGGGAATCGACTCCAAAAATTTGAAAAAGAGGTTTGTTAAGCACAAGAGGAAAATGGGGGAAAAGAGAGAGAGAGAGAGAGAGTTTATAGCCCAATATTTCTTTTCAAAATACATGTATTGTGAAAATGGTTGTGTGCTATAATGATCAACTATGTGTGTGTGTGTGTGTGTGTGTGTGTGTGTGTACGTAAGTGGTCGCGTTTGAAATCGATGTACTTCAGACACATAATTATTACCATTCACTGATCGATCTGTGTGGAGAAGAAAGAGTTGGATGAATCATCATCATCGACATCATTTACTTGTTGTTCTCAAGTAGTAGCAGCTGTGTCACTAATACTTTTGCTGCTGCTGCTGCTGTCTTTAGGCACTAGCTCTCGGCCCAGGACCAATAACAGCATCTAAACATGCAGCCTTGCAGTTAACTTTGAACCGTTTACAACAAGAGAAGAAGAGAACTAGGAATAAGCTTGGTCAGTAAGAAAGAACTTGAGTACACTTTACTAGTAGTAAAAGAACAGTTGCATTGCTACCAACTAACACCAAAAGAAGAAGAAGAAGAAGAAGAAGATAAACGAATAAGATATAAGACAATTAACACGCTTTTTATGTGCACTAACTTTCAAGTTCGTCATTGTCGTCGTCACCACCACCATCATCATCATCATCATCACCTCCTGGAATAATGAGCAATGCTTGTATTTTTAATAAATCACTAACTACTACTACTAACATGTACTTATTGAGGTTGTTTGAAGAATTCTTTTTTCTCAATTTCTTCTCATTTTTATTATTATTACTGTTAATATTAAATAGGCAGCAATGCATGCAGTACAATCTGAGCTTGAAGAGAGGTGAGTAACAACTCATGTGTGTGTGTGTGTGTGTGTGTGTGTGTGTGTGTCATCTTTTTGTCTGTTATAGTATCCGCTGCATTTTTCTTTAACAACACAATATTTATATATATTATATGTATTCTAATTCTGATTATTCTTCTTGGTCTGGTTGCTTTCCTTCTTCATTATTCCTTTATGCACAATTTAGATTAAAGATGAAGGGGAAAACATTAGAGCAGGTGATAAACGATCTAGCAGTCCTTCAAGCAAATCATCGTGTTACAGTTACAGCTGAAAAGACTGACCTGAAACAACAGGTCATATCATATGTTGTATGTACACACATCTTAAATATTATATATATAAACATACTACATATGCTTCTGTCTGTCTCTTATTGGTAGGCGGTTGCCATGTACAAACGACTAACAAAAATAAGAAGAAGAACAACAACAACAACAACAAATAATAATAATGATAATAATAATGATGATGGTAATAACAAGGCTGCTGAAATCATCGCATTGCGGAATGAGCTTGGACTCTCTCCAAACGTCATCGAAATTCCAAATGATACTAATGAGGAAAAGGAAGAAGATGGAGGAGGGGGGGGGAACGGTCTTTCTGTTGGCAGTGGTATTCGAAACGGCGACGAAGACGATAGGGAGGAGGAGGAGGATCATGTTGACGCTTTGACCAAGAAGAACCGTCGGCCAAGCAGTACGTATATTCATGCATTTTTCTTTATTTTTATGTGTTTTAAGTGGTGCGTTGTTATGTTAAGGAGAACGGCTGGTATCTGCTGGCACTGCAGTCATGGATGATACTACTGTTAAAAAAACACTAGAAAATGAGGAAAACGACGATGACCAAGATGATGATGCCCCCCCCCTTGGCAACAACCCTAAACGGCGTACTTCAGACAAAGAACTTGAGAGAATATCGTCCTATGTTCTCTTGAGAAAACTTGAGAACGCGCAAAGTTTAATCGGAGCAAAAGTTGGCGCATCATTGGTAATGTTTGTTCTTTTATTGTTTCTAACTTTGTGCGTGTGTGTGTGTGCGTGCGTGCGTGTGTGTGTGTGTGTGTGTGTGATCATCAACTATATGTTGCATTATTTAGAAAACGTTGGTTATGACGGAAGATAGCATGAGAGTTGGTCTATCAGATTGCCAGAAGGTAGTATTAGTATAATATATGTACGTTTCATCATTACAGTGATCTCAAAGTGAGAGAAGAGCAATACAATCACACACATGCGGGCAAAGCACAAGTGCATAATTAAATATGTGTAATACACACACACACACACACACACACAATCACACAACTCCAAAAAGGTACTAGTAGTAGCAATAGTAATACCAAAAACTTTGTATTTAGAGACTTGCAGAGGTTACAATGGCTGCACGTGCGACGCAAGAGTTGATGAAGCCAAAGCCGTCACTCCCTTCCTTCTAGCACGTTATCTTGCAGGCTCAAAGTAGTATCCTACTACAGCTTATGTCCTTTGGAGATAATGTTTAATTCAAAGCAGTCTCTGATTGTCAATGAGCGACACGGCGCAAGTAGCCACATTGATGGTTTTCTCCGGCGAACGCAGTTGATTTTGAGCGATAGCCATTGTTACATCAGCGAGTGCAGAGTTTATAGTAGTTAGAAGCAGATTGATGCCGTTGCATGTACACATATATACTAGGTTCATCAATTATAACCTGGTATTTATAAACGACGTACTCGTTATTGCTGACATGGATCGTTACATTTGAAATCAGCTGCTACTACATCAGCACATAGCATGGTACGAATGATGCGGATGGCGTTAGCTATGTACGTACATACGTACATCAGATATCTAGATATTTGAAGAGATGTGCTATGCTTCTTTGTACGGAAGGTGCTTGCATGAGCTAGTGAGGGCGGCTTCACAAATATGTGTGCACAAAGTATTTCATGTATTCATAATTAGATAAGTAGAAACAACATAGCAAGTTGTACTATTTAGATGTAGCGGAATAAGCACATAGATGGTGGCGCACATAGAGTCGTGGCAAGTTAGAAAGGTGGCGCTCTAGTACTGCTAGACTACCCTGCTCGATCATGCATTTATTAGCATGATGATCGACACAATAAATCGCTTATTAGCTAGCAATTTGTTTTTTTCAGACTCATATGCAAGTATCAAGTAGACAATGCGAACAAAGCTACTGATGTAGGACTCCACATCGTACGTGCCACCGCGCGTAATTTACACATCTAAGTGTGGCGCAAAGGTTATAAACGCAATGCATAATAACATGTTCGCATCATGATTCGACTACTACTGTACATACGCAGTCCCTGATAATTGTACATGATCATTCGTAACAAGGCATAGTAATAGTAGTAGTAGTAGTAGTAGTAGTAGTAGTACATGGTGGAAAAATTGGTATCTTATCGCATCGCATCATACATCGTGTTACTTCTTAACATGTATGTCAACACGCCGTAGAAGACGTTCAGCAATTGCCCTTACCACAGGGGGACAAACTGCATTCCCTAATTGATGATATAGTCTCTTCGGCGAAGAACAAGCATCCAGTAGACGAAAATTATCTGGAAATCCTAATCCATCATGCAAGTAATGTAATGGCGGGACATTAAACAAAGACAGAAGGAAAAAGACGAAGATCGATTGGGGGTGGGGCAAACGGTATTATTGACAATTGTGATTCATTAAAGTTGATGAAGAAGACAGACACCGCCAACAGCAGATAACATTCCCATGATCCCATTACTACTCTTTCTACTAGTACTATGTATTATATTACTACTACCACCATTAAACAACATATAATATATGCCAACAAGGTACTACAAACCAGACAACGTTACCACCTTGCAAACGAGCAATTTCGCGCTCAGTGAAGAATCGAGGCGCAGGTGGTAAGAGCAGTGGGGATAAGGATGGCAATGATGAAGCCACTGACGAAATACTACTGCTGCTGCTCTCATCATCACTCGGTTGTTGTCTTCTTTGTCGTATTCTCTTATTAGAAAATGAAGAAGGAACGTACTGGCTTTGCCTGAAACATGATTATGATAAAATCATATTTGAGGATGAGGAGGATAAGAAGGGGCTCATAGATTGTTTTATTTCGTGGTTTGCAAAAAAATAACCAACTATATACGTGTAATGAGGCGTAATGCCCCCCCCCCTCCTCCTCCTCCACCACCAGTAGCAGCAGCACCTTCTCGATGTTATTTGTTATACAACTGCTTCTTCCAACTACTAACATAACACTACTAACACGATCAATATCTACTAATAAATAAAATACAATTAAACGAAAACAACAATAACAACAACAACAACAACTACTACTACTACTACTTTTACAATAGTGCATCATCCACCGCCCCACACTACTACTACTATAGTTTCAACTACTCACGCACGTTTCGTGTGAACGTTTATAGGAAGATATCACAGTGCGAGCCTGAATAATGATAATATCAGAGGTCATCATCATCCTTATCATCTGTGTATGATGTACTGATTCTTTCCTTCTCCTCTTCCCCCCTCCTCCCTCCCTTTAAACTAATGTTATCAACACACAAGAAGTAACCTGTGAGTTGGGATCTACGATTCTAAGAGATATAGATATATAGATAGCGTGTTAGTAAAGGATGATAATGATGATGATGATGATGATGATGATGATGATACATGTATTACTAATCCAATGATAACAATCTGACTACTCTCGATACAATAATAACAATAATAATAATAATAATAATAATAATAATAATTTCAACAATAATGATATTTAACATGAACTACTGTTGTTGTGTCGTTGTGATTGTATTCATCAAACTTTCTTCATTCTTCATACGTATTAAAACAATTATTTCTCCTACCACCTCTGCTACATCTACTATTACTTGCTTATGTAATTGATACTAGCAGCATTTGTGACCTCTGTGAGACAGCATCTTCCCCCCCCCCTTTTCCTCTCCTTTTCAACAATTGCTTCCTATGATAGGCCGACTCATCATCATCATCATCTTCGTTATCGTCATCAACAGCACCACCACCACCATCATCATCATCATCATCATCATCATGAACATCACCTGTTGTTAGAAATGCAAAATCTGCATAATTTATCTTTGGATAACTACGACGATCTTAAATTAAAAAATGTCGTTTTCTCTCTGATCTCCCCCTCCTCCTCTTCCTACCCACTGAGACTGCAGAAGCCAATATGATTCATCCACATCACATTCCAGGATCTTGTGGTGAGTAAGTAAAGTAAAATAAGAATAAGTAACAGTGGTAGTAGAAATAGAAGCTGTCACTGTAAGATAATGACAATTATGTCATCATAAGAAAGTGTCTTTCCTACTACTATTACTACCACTGCTACTACTAACTACTACTACTATATCGCTGATGATAATGATGATGATAATGATGATAATGGAAAAGAAGAAGAAGGAAAAAACGAAGAATAAGAATGAGAATACACAAGCACCTCTCTGACAGGGGGAAAGTTGGCTCTTGGATCAGTTGCGTGCCTACCAGCAAGAAAATAGATTGTAGTATGTAATCAGAACTATCATGATAAGGTCTTAGAGCTACTACTAATGCTATTATTTACTTACATTCCGCCTTCAGATGCTAAAAGCAATTCTTCGGGCCAATCAAATTGCAGAGAGGGGGGAGAAGCAGCAGCAGCAGTAGTAGTAGTAGTAGTATCATCGACTAGGTCTTTTCGGATACCGACAAAGTAAATGCGTCTTCTTTTCTGAGAGCAGCAGTAGTAGTAGTAAATAGTAATAATAGTAATAATAGTAGTAGTAATAGTACCAACATAGAAAAGACTGATGATCATCATATCCACAAACATTACCAATTATCATCGTTTTACTTTTATATTTTTATATCTCATGAGGATAAAGTAACAGGGATTACGACATACATACTGCACAATTCAGTAAAGTTAGTTGTTTGCAAACGTAAGAGAACAATGGGAAAAAAGAGGAATTCTCAGACAGGAAGAAGAAGAAGAAGAAGAAGAAGAAGATGATGATGATGATGAAGATGATTAGAGATTGTAGCTTCTGCCTTTTGCATATATAGATTACTACTACTACCACGCGACAACAACAACAAGAGCTTTGTGATATTATCACTGTTACTTATTAACAACGACAATGAATACTACTACTACTACTACTACTACCACTACTAGTACTTACTTGAGGAACGTATGCATGAGAGCGAAGTACTTTGTACTCACAAATATATCTTGATGAGGATGATAGAGACAGAAATATAGATAAATGATTTTAAGATTTATATGCAACATCATCATCAACAATAGCATTAATGAAGGCAACATATACCAGAAAAAGCATCACATCTCAGTCACCACCATCATGATCATAATCATAATCATGACCACCACCACCATCATCATCATGATGATCATAATCATTACCACCACCACCATCACCACCATCATCATCATCATCATCATTACCACCACCATCACCATCATCATCATCATGATCATAATCATGACCACCACCATCATCATCATACTCATCGTGTCATCATCACCCTGATTTCGTCAATTCCTCTAAGATGATTTTCAACACTTTTCCGTCATCAATTGTTGCCAGAGCTGGAACCTACATATAAATATATATATATATATATATATATATATATATATTTCTATAAACTCCATGCTGACACACACACACACACACACACACACACACACAGATAATCATCATTATCATCATCTTCTTTATCAGCATCATCATCAGCCTCTCACGTCGATGACGACTAGACAGACAGACAGACATACATACATTATGTAGGTACGATACATACACACTACTGCTACCTGCTAATACTATACTACTACTACTACTACTACTACTACTATGACAACGTTTTCGAGAAGGAAGACTTCGGTTGAGAACTTCTTAGAACCCGTACCACCTATCCTCGATAAAACAACAACAACAACAACAACAACAACTAAGTGTTGGGAGGGATGATACCACAAGAGGGAGGGAGAGAGGGAGGAGGAGGAGAAGTGTTTGTCGTTGATCGATAGATGCATTCATCCACCACCCATCATCCATAAAGGAAAAGAAAGTAGGAGTATTTGGGAATAATAATAGCAGTAGGTTACTAGATCACTTATTGGAGCAACAGCAAATAATAACAACAACAGTATCAACATCATCATCATCATCATCATCATCATCACTACAAACTACCTCGAAAAAAAGATTTCCGTTTGGATCTGCCAATCCAGGTTGACGTCCTGTTATGGTAAAGGCTTGGCAAGGAAATCCAGCACTGAGAAAGTCGTGAGGAGGGATATCGGCTGCTTCTATTTCTGTCAGATCTCCACAGGGCAACTCTCCAAAATTTGTACTGCAAGCATAATATAGAATATATTATTATTATTATTATTAATAATAATAATAATTGTCATCATCATCATCATCATCATAATTACCATATTATTTCCATAGAACATAATATAGATAAATGAAAAACACGTAGTAGTTAACATATAGTTAATAATAGAATTGAGGGGAGCAGAGCAAGGAGAACAAGAAGAAGAACAAGATATTTTTGAATCATAGTAATTCATGGCTAATCTCTTGCTCTTGGTGGTGGTGCTGCTATTACTACTAATATTACCGGTCTACTATTACTACTACTACTAATATTACCGGTCTACTATTACTACTACTACTTATACTAATAGTACTACTGCTACCTATACGTCTCTCTGAATGAGGAAAAACAGACAAACAAATGTCGAGCAAATGAGGAAAAACAGACAAACAAATGTCGAGCAGCAGCAGCAGCAGCAGCAGCAGCAGCAGCAGGAGAAGAAGAAGAAGAAGAAGAAGAAGAAGAAGAGGGAATAGGAGGAGGAAGCCATTGAATATCAGTACTTATTACTATGATTCAAAACGATGATGATATGTATGGTTGAGTAGTAGTAGTAGTAGTAGTAGTAGTAGTAGGAATATCCATCAATTAACCATGACACATTGCCCCCCAAGATCGTCAAGAGCTACCTGGAATCATGATGATGGTGATGATGATGATGATGATGATAATGATGATAATGAGGATGGAGAACGACAATCTCATAAGGAGAAGAGGAGGAGGAGAGAGACAGAAGAGAAAGAAGAGACAGCAACAACACATGATCCCCATTACACACAAGCTCCTCCCAATGTGGAGAATTTATATCAATGTACGACAATTATGCATCCTGGCTATCATCATCATCATCATCATCATCATCATCATCAATGATTTTATATCTGATGACAAATTAAAATAATAACTGCGTGAGACATTTATTTATCTCATCAATGTGGTGATGATGAAGGTGATGAAGAAGATGATCATGTTGTTGATGATAGTACTAGCTCTTACCCGAAAACCACCAATACCAGCAAATAGCTCTACAAAGTGAAATTTGGCCTCCATTCGACGTGTTGGGCAGTTCCTTACAGCATATACAACAACAATATGAGAGAGATAGAAAGCGAGAGAGAGAGAGAGAGAGAGAGAGAGAGAGAGAGAGAGCATCGATACCTTCTACTACTACTACTACTACTACTACTACTACTACTAAGTGACAATTATTCTTCAATCTGCTACCAAATAAGATTGGGACGAGTGCAATTACCACAATCAGGAGGAAAAAACAAGTTTCTCGTCAAAAACAATCATCACCATCATCGTCATCATTATCATCAGCGCAAAGTTCGGTTGTCTTCTTTTCTGTTACTATTGTTGTTGTTGTTGTGCTTCTTCGTTTTGTCCTGCTCTTGGTAATGATTCTTTCTGATAATCAACAAACGATGATGAGCATCACCTTAAAACATGGTTCGGTCCCAAACATTGGTGAGATCCTGTACGTACTCCTGGCTTCCAAATTGCAATTCCTTCTTTCAGCATTTCAGAGAGTCTCTTTATTATTCAATATGATCATCATGTGTGATATCATTCATATGGATAAAACACATTATTCACGTATCAATATAATAAGAATAATAATACTAACAGCATTGTGATAGTAGCATTGTAGTGGTAGAATTAATAAGAAAAAAAGGCAATATATGTTGTGATTGTGGTAGCTTGTTTCAGTGACAGACATCAACCAAACGTAGTAGTAGTAATAGTAGTAGTAGTAGTATTAATTTGTTAGAATGAACCAGAAATATATCAACATTTACATGTTTCATACATCACCCAAATAGCATAGAATAGAATAGTTGCAGTAAATAGTCGCACTATATTTACGCACATATAGATGCATCATAAACACACGCACACCAACCTGTGGCAATTACGCACATATATAGATGCATCATAAACACACGCACACCAACCTGTGGCAAATAATGATCTTCTGGTTGATTAAGCACCCATGCAAGCTAAAAGATTGAGGGGAAGAAAGAAAAGTGTGCAGATAATGATTATGATGTGGCGGTCTTATGTTGCTACTACTATCGTCCCTATGTCTTCTCTCTTCTTCTGCTTCTTCCTCTCGCCACTGGATTTACTACTATTACTACTACTACTGCTGCTACTACTACTACTACTACGTGCAAGGCCAACAAAGGTTGCTGCTCTCATGTACTATTGTAGAGCCACTAATAAATTAACCATTATTTTTCTCTCACCACGTGCTATTATTATTTTTCTCTCTTTTTCTTAGCCCTTCACACCTGCGGATTGACTATTATTTTTCTCTCTTATTCTTAGCCCTTCACACCTGTGGATTCACGTGCAAGGCCAACAAAGGCTCCTCTTCCTCCTCTCTATTTTGTTGAGGTGATACTGACGCATTATCATCTTTATTCCGTCGTTTATGGTGATCATCTTGAGCATCAACAGGAGTTACAGGTGAAGGAGAAGAAGAAGAAGAAGAAGAAGAAGAAGAAGAAGAAGAAGAAGAAGAAGAAGAAGAAGAAGGTGATGATGAGAAATTGTCCTCCTCTTCATTTTCACCAGGAAGCTCATCGTATTTAGTGACCCGACGATTAAAACTGCCGCTGATGATGCCCAAATCAGACAAAACATTTCTCAAACAAATATCACACTAAGTGTAATAGATATGTGCAAAATTGAGATGGTCATGGTATTACCTACTGAATTTAGCCATAAAGCTTTTCAACTCTCTGATGAAACATTATCAAATTTGAGCGGTGTTGAAAGTGCAAATTTCCCAATGTTGCTCCGTACTTGAGTACAGCGTTAGCCTTGCTTCTTGGAGCTACTATGGCGCCAACAGGGACATATCTTGCATTATCGAACCCCAAGACTGCGGCAGCAGTAGCAGTAGCAGTAGCAGCAGCAGAAGGAGGTGCACAGGATGATGATGATGATGATGATGATCCATCATTATTTGGGTTGGGGGTGGCGTTACTTCGATTTGAATAGCAAACAATGCCACCTCTCAATCGAGAGAGATGGCGACGAAGATTCTGATGATAATGATGATGATGATGATGATGATGATGATGATGTCGAAGTAGGGCGTGTATTTTATGGAGCATCTTATTGGTTCTGCTACTTGCAGCGATGCTGTCGTCCTCCTCGTAAGGGAAAGGTGAATGACAGCACAATAATGAGAGGAAGAGCACGGATAGGGACACCCAGCACAAGGTCCCTTTTATTGCTAAATGACGACAATATCCTTTGTGGCGTCCGCCCTTCTTGCAATTTTCAGGAAAACAATTCTTGCTGTCCGTCTTTCCTATTATTATTCTCTCGCTCCTACTCCTCCTTTGTCTCTGTTTCCCTGGATTCTTTATAAGGAACATTGATTCTGTTGGTGAGAACGTGAAGATCATTGATGGCCATTGGCAAGAAGAAGAAGAAGAAGGTCACTATCATGACATCAGAGGTGGCGTTGTAGGGGGTGGGTGGTCTACTTGGTCATTGTTATCCCTGCTGCTATGATCATTTTTATGTCGCTAAGTTGTTGCTGCGACAACAATATAGGATGTGTTAGGATCAAGAATACATGCCATTTACATCCTACGACAAGGTGAAAACGATGATGGTAAGGGCTTCCTCCTCCTCATTCTAGGAGAGGAGAGCATCCTGTCTCGCTAATTGATAATGGATTCTGTTGTGAAATGTCGATTCAGACTTGCATGCCTCTCCTTCGTGACAATATCAAAATGATGCCCTTGGTGCTCAATTCACATACGCTCTCGCCAACGATTTGATATGGCTGGTGTGACGATGCTTGGGTAAGAATCAACTAAAGGAGGAAGTGATCAGAAAGGATAGGATCATGCCGCTGGTTATTCTAGCAATTATTATGCTCCGCTTCTCAAGAGGCACAAGGGATTTTGATCTTGAGAATCTTAGCGAGCAAAGGGCACGATGTGCAGATTCGAAACTAACAGTCTTGGAGCGACAGCAGCCATTCTCAACGATATACCATCGTCATCATGATCATCAACAGCATCTTCGTCATCGTCATCATCGTCGTCATCATGATCATCAGCACTATTATCATCACTCTGTTGGAGGAGGAGGGGATCAAGGCTATTCTCCTCAAATACGAGATGGAGGAATTTCAAAGGAAAAATCCAATTCGACATCATGTTCATCGTCACTATCATATTCTTCTTCATCCCCACTAGCAGCAGCAACAGAGTTGTTTCACCAGAAACCAACAACACCAACAACAACTACTCTACATCTAAGAAAAGTCGCTGTAAAGTATAGGAGTGCATTGGATCACCTCGAGGTATTGTTCGGCACCCCTGGCGATTTCATAGTATCATCATCATCATCATCATCATCATCATCATCTAGCAAAGGAGTAGTGTACCATCCAAGTAGTAATACGTCGGTTGCAATGCAAGTAGAATCATCATCGCAACAGCAAAGTAGTAGATTCCCTACAAAATGTGATGATGATAACCCTACTCCTCATCATCATGAAGTAAGCAAGTGTGAAGAAAATGACGATAATTGGGACAAGGATCATGATGATTCGGGGGATGATAACACAAAAGAGAAAATGGAGGACTACAAAGAGGAAAATACTAGTATATTGTCTGAATGGCAGAGAGCACATCGGAAAGCAGACAGAATCCTTACAAAGATTGCACTATCGCCTCAAGGATGGGAGGTTGTTATTACGTAGTAACATTACCAATGCATCATTTACGGTAGTAGTGGTGGTTATTACGTAGTAACATTACCAATGCATCATTTACGGTAGTAGTGGTGGTTAGGTAGTAGTAACATTACCAATGCATCATTTACGGTAGTAGTGGTGGTTAGGTAGTAGTAGTAGCAGCAGCAGCAGCAGCGGTGGCGGCATTTGCTGTAACTGTTAAATACTATATATCGTGAACCTACTGCGTACTATGATAAACAGGTGGGGTTTCGAGTTCTGTCAAGTTCCTGTGGAGAGAATGCAGATTCATCATCATTATCATCACGAGGAAATACAGAGCTGCAGCAACAGCATCAACGTCAACACCATCAGTGGCGCCAACGACGACGACGACGACCTGAATTTGCACTTTATGCAGCAAAGGTTAGTTTCTTATTCATCCTCAGATTGTAACAAGTAAGAATTAGCTTTTCTTATTCATCCTCAGATTGTAATAAATAAGAATATATTTTCAAATGATGATGATGAGTCAAAAAATTAAAAAATATCCCAGACCTCTCTTGATACTGATGATGTATATGTGATATGTACGATTACAGACTCTCCATATGGCTATAACTACTAATTTCTCGAATACTGTCCTACATACGAGTGGGCAGACATTTCACGATGGTACTACTTATTAATCTTTCCTCCTCCTTCTCCTTCTCCTCCTTCTCCTCCCTGCTGCTGCTGCTGCTACTACTACTACTGCAAGATAGTGACATATATTTATCCATCCTCTTCACAGGTGTTGGTAGTGATGCTGGTGTAGTATCAAGAGATGATAATAATGATAATAAGTCTTTTTGGAGGCTGTTAGACACATTATTTACATCTATGGCGCATCTACCTTCAACTTTCATACCAGCACGGAGCATGTTGGCAAAGGTAGGTAGGTAGGTAGGTAGGTAGGTACAACAGGGCATCAAAATATCATTATTATTATTATTATTATTATTATTAGTAATAGTAGTAGTATATGGATGATGACCACGATTGGTGATGATGAAACAACAGCAACAACAATAACAACAACAAGAAGAGAGTGAAGTAATGAAGTGGTGGAATGGAACCTACAGCATATATCTAATATTGTTACTACTATTTATGTAATGCACATGGTAGGCAGTTGCGGCATCCTGTTGGTTGGGAAACGTTCGAAACTGTGTGGCAAAGGTAGTGCTGCTGCTGCTGCTGTGGAGATGATTTCTATAACGACGATATTTCATTGATAATGTTTTATTAATGATATGTTCTTTCCTTCGTTGGAAAAGCAGCAGCAGCAGCAGCAGCTACGAGGACCAGCTCCTATTGATTCTTATCTTGATTCTTTTAGCTGCTTTACGAACGATATATGTGTATGATGATCAGATTGTGAAACAAGAGAAAGAAGAAGAGGGACATATCACATCATCATCATTATCATCATCATCTCAAGGATTGGTTGAGACAGCAGCAGCAGCAGCAGCAGCTATAATACCGCCTACCCATTTGATTGGTGGGAGGGGGAGGAGGAGGATCATCAAAATCCGCCTTGATAAGAACGAATCAACAATTAAAAAAAAACAGCTACAGCACGGTCAGTATTGAGTAAATAATTCAGAAGAATAAGTAGAATCAGAATAAGAAGAAGATAAAAAGAAATTCTAATAAGAACAGGTATACACTAAGTAAACTGCTATCCAATGTCACAAATTCTCCTTCTCCTTCTCGTTATTATTCTTTCATATTTACTGATTCGCCGACTAATCCAAGTTTTCTAATGACCAT
>ADNK01003439.1:0-35914 GCA_000320545.1 Bigelowiella natans CCMP2755 | reverse complement strand
GAGCTGTCAGGTGAGAAGAAAATAGGATAACGCTCGTGAATAATGAATGTGTTTGTTGTGTTGTTATCCGCCGCCTAAGATGGAGTTGGAGGATGATGATGGGGAAGATGAGGAGGAAGAGGAGGAGGAAGAGGAGGAGGAGGAGGACGATGATGAGAATGGTGGGAACAATAACAACAACAACAATTCCAATGGAGGCCGACGTGCAAGATCAGGGACTGCAACGACACGCCCATCTAATAACCCAAATTTTCGATATTCCCCAACGGCAAAGTACATTGGTATTATTACACGACAACATCAATGCAATGTCTTCTGTTCTTTAGTTCTTCCTCTCTTTCTCCCTACTCTCCTCCATCCACACTACTGATTTATCAATCGATTATCTTCACCCTCCCGCGTCTGCACGTGCTGATTGTATTTTGTGATTGATTTTCACATATATCCTCGTCGTTTGCCGTCGTAATCGTTTGCGGTGACGATAAAGGTTCTATTCGTGCATGGTCAATGGAGTGGATTGAATATGTTCCAACGAATGTTGTCGTAAAAATATTCTCAAGAGTACAGCTGGCGAATGGTCAGTTGATGGTTGGTGTGCTTGATTGAATGATAAATTGCATGATGATTGCGAAGAATAGTGAAGAATACGATTTTAAAACGATATTCACGTTAGATGATATCTCATCTTCTTTTTCTTGTTCTTCCTCCCTTTTTTCCCTTGGTCTTCTGCTTCTTACAAAGAATCTCGAGCCACCTCCTATGGTGTTTGGATGTTGTTGAGAACAGGGGAGGGGTGATAATATAGCCATCATCATCATCATCATCATCATTATCATCATCATTATCATCATCATCATCATCATCATCATCATCATTATCATCATCATTATCATCATCATCATCATTATCATCATCATTATCATCATCATCATCATCATCATCATCATCATTATCATCATCATTATCATCATCATCAACATCATCAACACTGCTGCTGATGGCGTCTAAGCAGCCAAAATACAACGCGACGACGACGACGATGATGATGATGATGATGATGAGATTGATGTTAGTGCTGTAATGTATACGTTCTTCGATAGCACATAACAAATATCCAAACAACTATGAAACATATATTTTCGCCTTCTCCCTTCCTTCTTTCTTCTTTGACGTCAAAACTACAGACGAGGCGCTCGCAGTATCGTATATCTTTGTGACTTCAACACGCACAATGTAGTTGTTATTGTTTGTTGTTATTGCTGTCTTGAATTCTTTATAATCATAATATTCCAATATTCCAAGTGAAAAGCGATACTACTACTACTACGAAGAATACGAGAAAGAAGATTTCCCAACAACGATCCAACAAATCAGAATATCGAGAAGAAGAACAAGAAAAAGCACACACCTTCTACCTCATCTTTCCTCCTCCCCATCCTCCTGCTCCTCCTGTATGAATTTGATGATGATCATCACATCTTTGACCAAGGTTGGGTGGGTTGATGTTGGATCCATTGCATACTGCGGACCTCAGTGTTCCAAACTCCAAATCGCAGAGCTTCAGGTAAATCAATGCCAAATATTGTTTTTCGCTAATCTCTTCACGATACTAACCAAGTCCCCAACCCCGCCCCCTCCCCTGTGTTACTCATACCCCCGAAGGATTGGCAGAGCAAGCTGAAACGCAGGCCATTTACTCCCTCTAAGGTGGTGGTTGATGATTCGACTTTGTTGCTGATCTTACACGTATATTTCGCTTGCAAGTCTTTGATCGCCGCTAAGATGTAGAATGCTTGATAATGCCCTCTCCTTTCCCAACGTTCGTTTCTCGTAATTCTATATGTTTGAGCTTGACCTCTCTGCTCTCTTTTTGATGTTTCAGATAAAGGTTACGGCTTTATCATCGTCACGCAGCAGTCGTTCAAGGGGTGCATCTTCAAAGCGATTACGCAGCGGAAACTTAGATCTTGCCCTTGACAATCTGGTAGTAGTAGTAGTAGTAGTAGTAATAGTTGCAGGAGTTATCATTGATGGCTCACGTAGCAAAATCCCCTCCAATAACCACGACGAAAACGACGACGCAGAAGAAGAAGAAGAAGAAGAAGAAGAAGAAGATGGCAAAGATGATGATGATGATGATGATGATGATGATGATAAAGGGAACGAAGGAGTGATGGATCCGTTGTTCTCATTGATCATCATTATCACGATTAGTATCATGATGATTGTCTGTCTAACATTTCTCTCCCCCCCCCCCCCCCTTTTTCCCTCTCTCCCCCCCTCCCATCACAGTCTCGGCGGCCTCTGCGAAGAAGTAGAAGGCATGAGAACACGATGAATAGCGTTGGAGACCATCACGGCGGCGCCTCCTCCTCCTCCTCAATGATCTCTAGAATATATGAAATGAAACTTATCGAACGGGTAGGAATAATGCATACATCAAGTGTGTGAGAACAACAATTATAACTTTAAATCCGCTAAGATCAATGCATGCATACGCGCACACATGAGGTAGAGTTAGATGCCGCAGCATCATCAGCATTATCATCATCATTATCATTATTAGTGCTGCTTATGTAGACTACTGCTAAAAACCACTAGTACTACTACGACGACGACGACTGTTTGCTGCTCACCCATACGAATAATAACATTATCATCCAATACTACCAGGATTCCCGGATAATGAATCTCGAAACGCATTGTGAGAAGCTGATAGAATACAACGCTAATCTCATTGCAGCTACACTAGCCGCTGCTGACATCACAGGTTGTAGTGATTGAGTGTGGAGGAGGAGGAGGGGCAAAGGCAGCAAAACAGATAGGGTGGGAGGGGGGGGGAGGAAGAGGTACACTCGGCGAATACTAGCCGTGAAAATTACTGCAAGAAATCAGTTGAGCAGCATTCGTGATTTATCGATTTATCATAACCGCAGAGAAGAAGATCAAGGCAAAAAAGGGGGGTGGCATCACCATAAGCGGTGTCGCAGGAGAATACCAGCCAACTGCAGAAACTAGTGTAAAGATGGATGTGGTTGAGAAAGGGGAGGGAGGAGAGGAGGAGGGGAAGAAGGGGGGAGAAAACGATAAGAATCATAACAAAAAAGAAGGCCTCAAAGAAGAAAACGAAGGGGAGGAGTCGGCCCCAACTACCACTAGCAAACAGCATCAACAGCATTGGTTTCTACCCGAGATAGGAGGCGGAGAGCTGCCACTGGTGAGACCAGAGCAATGAACTAATGAGCGATGCGACGATCGTGAGTGTATCATCACCGCCGCCTCTATAATAACCTATATACGGTTATCATCATGTAAAGATTGTAGAGCAGATGTGCGTAGTATGTTGTGGAAGTAAGCTGTCCTTTAAACTTATCTTTACAACATTTATACAACAATAAATAGGCGGAGAAGAAACCTACGAGCAAAGTCGCTACTGTGATGGTGCTACTACTACTGCAAATACTACTATAAAATAAGAAGAAAGAATATGTCAAGCAGTGAATGGGGACCATGATGATGATGATGATGGTAATGTTGATGATGTTGCGCTGCTGTCTCTGATAATTAGTGCTTGGAGGTTGAGATACTAGCAAGAATCGTAGCATTCCTGGACATATCCGAGCGTGCAATGGTAGGAAAGTGCACCAACACATGACGCCACGACGATGACGACGACAACAACAGAGAATTGTTATCATCAGCCCAAGATAATGTCATCACCATGATGATGATGATGAGGATGATGATGATGATGACGATGATAATGTGATTCGTTTCCCTTAATCCTCCTCTTCCTCCTCCTCCTTCTCCCTCTTCTCCTGGTACATAATACAACAATAACAGCTAAGTAGTGTCTGCAGCCTTTATAGCACGCCTCTTCTCAACCAAAACATAACCAAGATTGATTTCTTCAATGTAAGAGGAGGAGGAAGTAGTAGTATCAGTAGCAGTAGTAGTAGTAGTAATAACTGGAAGTTTTGGTCTTGCAAATAACTTATAATAATAGTAGGATGATGATGATGATGATGGGGAAATTCGGTCGGGAGAGTGTCTGGCACATGATTTTTGATTGTTGCTCCTGACCTCTGCATCATTCGTCGCTGTTATACCTTGTAGAGACATTTTAGAATATCTCAAACCTATTAAGTTCTTCTGCTACTGTGAGCAATCAAGCTGGTAGCACCATGATGATGAGTATATTGTGATGATTCTGTTTCTTCTTCTGTCGTCGTCGTCAGGTGTACGAGAGTGTAACTGACAAGGTGCTAATGTCAATGGCTTGTCGCCATACCGAGGTACTACTACTGGTAGTAGTAGTGGTAGTAGCAGTACCCGTAGTAGTAGTACCCGTAGCAGTAGGTGGAAGGAGTGCCAAGGAAGAGATATCGATTTTAGTCTCTCCTCCTCTTCCTCCTCCTCTACAACTGTAAGCAGCAATAAACGCAGTAGTACGTACAAATATCGCCACACACATGCTGCTGCAAATCGTTGATGTAGTCTCATCATTAAGCTGGTGACCATCATCATCATCATCATTTCCAGATTGAAAGTCTCTGCCTCGAGCACTGCGAGCAACTGACAGACAAGTCTGTTTCCAGCCTAACACAGCACTTTCGTAAGGTACTAAGTGAACTACCAACAATGGAAATCTCATCAACAACTCGGATTTAAGCTTCAATTTTTTTTAATAGCTGTTGTTATATGGGTTATTGAGTGGTGAGTGATATCTGCCCTCATAGCAATCAACTTACGTCTCAACCCTCTATTTCTCCCTACTCAACGTACAGGAGCTCAAATATGTCAATCTGAGCTTCTGTCCGTTGCTGACTGACAAATCTGTGCAAGCGCTGGAGAAGTGCCGTCATCTCAAAACCCTCATGATCCAAGGGTGATACTGCTTAAAATATTGTTTCTCGGAACACCGTTTGATGTGTACGTTTGGTTGATGTGACATGAACGTGTGCACACGTATAAAGTTGACCATACACAATAATTTGAGAATAGGGGCGGGGGGGGGGGGAGGGGGGGGGGTATAGGGTAGTAGAGCATCAGAGGGAAGTCTTTTATGGTTGTTGTGGTATGTACGTGCATACTTCGCATCATGATAATCCACCTACCTGTCTTATCTACATTTCTATATCAGGTGTCCCAAAGTATCATCTGCAGCACTGAAACGAATAGCAAATTCTACCAGGGATCTAGTCATTTATCCCTCTCCGTAACGCCAACGTGCGGACATATTTTGCAACGAGTGATGTGTTCACATAGCTGCCATTTGAATATGCATGAGATATGAGTACTGTGCTGAATAGCCAGGTATTGACAAGCATAGCACAATATGCGAGACAAATGCAATGTGTAGAAAAGTCTTGTTGAAGATATGTGTACGTTATTACTACGTTGCAGATGCCATGTATAGTGTATACAGCGCTGAGAGCGCTGGCTAACATGCATGTTGCACACACATGTGCACACACGTGTTCCATAGCTTCCTGGACACAGGCGGCTGCTCATTAGAGCAGCGGTCAAGCGAAGACCTGCATGTTGGCTATGAACCGCATCGAGATCGAGAGTAGGTATAGTAGCCGCGCCATTATCGCCTGCTATCTAGACCATTGCTGCAGCTAAGCAATACGCATAACAGAAGCGCTCTAGCGCTGCATCTCCAAATAAAAATAAAGCTGCTTATTACACACTCTTCTCAGTGTGTAATGTGTATGTAGCTATGTTATGGTCGTACTTTACTTGCATGCTAGCATGGGTCATCATAACAAAATGAAATAAGTATATGTCATTCTAGCATTCCTAAATTACATTGCTGAAATCATACAAATTTAATAAAAATATATTTATTGAATTTAATAAATATGTTGATCACTTTATGTATCATTATACGCGCTAGCGCGCGTGCTGACTTATTCAGTCGTACACATATGGACATGTTTAATTACGCGCGGCATGCTACTATGCATTTTGGCACATGGACATTAAGTCCAGCGAGCAGATGTGGCAGCATCGAGGAATACACTACTCCACAGCAGTTGCATAATTCTACAGCGTATAGATGCGCAAATTGTATAAAGTAGCTGTGAGTGAGTGAAAGAGTTGAAGATATTAATAATGCGATACATGATTCTTCTGAGAAAACAAACAAATAACCGTCGTTTTTCTTCGATACGTTTTTTTGTTATATACGGCAATAATTTATCTCCCATCATCATCATCCCTGCTTAGCTGAACCGAAAGTAAGTGGTACAGAGTGTTCTTAGCCGAAGATGCTCGTGAAAAGCGCTCCCAGATTGATGTAATTGAATCCATTCTTATTGATGTATCTGTCGGTCACAAACCTACAAATCATGATGAAAAGGAAGATAATCAATATCAATGCTGCGACGTGGAACCAAATTTGCGTTGTTAGCTGCAGCAAGAAGCATGTTGTTAGCTATTAGAACTACCACGCAACCAACCAACCTCCTCCTCCTCCTCCTCCTCCTACTACTACTACGACTACTACTACTAACACTACTATCACTACTACCTGTGAAGGTCGTTGCAAAAGGCGACCTCATCTGGCTTGAGATCCAACTTGAGTTCTTCCTTCCCCTTTTCCTTCCTTTCTTTGTTCTCTGCCTCGAGCTTCTTCTGGGCCCTCTCCATATCAAACAAGCTTTGGAAGTAAACAAGCTGCGTGTAGAGGTTGGCCTCTGTGGACTTTCTCTCAAGTCCCTCGTGACAAGCACGGCACTTTGCGCTTCCCAAAGGCATGGTGCGTGTGAGTCTTCTACAGACAGGATTCTTGCACTGAAACCACCCTTCATGATACTCAAGGAGGTGCTTTCTTGCTGCCGATGCGATGGCATTCATTGCCCGTGAAGTGCCTTCTTCCCTATCTTTACCGATCATCCCATCGCAGCCACTTGTTGGGCATGAGAACGAAGACGATGACGATGACGACGATGAGGTACACAAATCAAAGATACCATCAAATTTTCTGTGGACGCCGCACTTGCAAGGAAGCTTTAGCGATTCGCAGCTTTTGAAACGATCTGCATCGTCCTGGATAGATGCTGTAGTGGCAAAGATGACGTCATCTCCCCCTCCTCCATCATTGCTACGATCATAGCTCAAATACTTCTTCCCGTCGAGGCCAAGGCTCTCAGCGATCTGAGCAGCGGCGATTTCCTTGATAGGAGCGCACAGTCTGGCAATGGGTGGGAACACTTGGTTCGAAAGATACCACTTGCTGTCTACTTTGAGCTCTCCTGCAGATTTCCTCACCTCGTCGATGTGGAAGGACCTTTGTGCAACAGCCTTGTCACCTTCGCACACAATGTAAGGGATGTATGCTCCTACACGCACTGGTTGGCTAGCCGCTAGCATTCTCTTGGCAACCATTACGTGTGGCTGTGACTTAGCGTCTGGGTAGTCATTAGGATGTTTTGTAAGGCCTTTGGTAATTACAAAGCGACCAAGGGGTATCTTGCGTGCTTGCACTTGTTCTTTCACCTCCTGTAGGTGGGTCAGGATCTTATCAACGACCTCTTCGCGTGAATCACCGCTCAATATGCGATCTAGTACGAAGTTCCCGGTGCTTTTCGAGAGCTGTGACCAGTCTCTTCGTACAAGATCCAGGCCTTTGGTTTCCTTCGTTGCTTCAAGGAGACCATCAGGATTACGCTCTATGGCAAGAGCAGCATACTTCTTCTTGCGCAAAAGCAGCATTTTCTTGTACACGCCGTCGATGTCGATCGTCAGATCACGATAGAGCTTGTTCACTTCGGCCTTGACTTTACCACCCAGTCTCATCACCCCCTCGTAGTCCTCGCTGTCGGTGTATATCATGATCGAGTCGGTGTCGCCGTATATTACCTCGAGGGAGAGAGAACTTTCAGCAAGCTGTTTGGTGCGTTCAAGGATGCTTCGTCCCTGAGACGTGATCAGTGAAGCCAGTGGTTGGCAGAAGAACCTAGAGCTAGAAAATCCAAGGCATCCGTACATGCTGAGGGGGGGGGGGGGGTAAGAAAAGGAGGAGTTAACCAGTGATGAAGAGCAGAACAGATTCTAGAAGATAACGTGTTTATGACAACATATATGCCATAAAATGTATTCACATTACAAGATATGCGTGCCCATGATATTATGTGTATCCATCAAATGTATAATATACACAGAACACACGCTCACACACACACACACGCATTGAATTATAAACTTGTTCTTCAACAAGTGGTGACTACTACTACCTGTTGGCGACCAGCTTAATGGCTTTCTGTCTGATATCAAGGACCTTCTTTTTAGCTGGATTACGCTCCTGCTTCATCAGTTTTTTCACGACTCGGCGCCTACTCAGCAGCTGTTTGATGACTTTGGGCAGAATGCCGCGATGGTCCTTGTCGCGGAGAGGTAAAGAAGCTTGTTCGCCAGGGGAGAGTGGTTCCCAATGACGTACGGTCGTGAAGCAGAGATCAAACTCTAGGATGATAGAGGGGTAAAGACTGTTGAAGTCAAGTAGCAGGACGTATTTATCGTAGAATCCTTTCTTGGGTTCCAAGACCAACCCACCTTCGTACTTGGGTTTCTTCCTTCGCTTTTTTGAACTACTACTATTCTTATTGTCGCCATCGTTGTCGAGACCGAGCTCCTTATTCTTCTTGGCCATTTTTTCACGCCTTTCGCGGCCTGTCAGTTTCTCAGGGACGATGTATTTGAGGCGATGGAAGCGATGAAGCAGTAGGTACTCTACCCTCTCTGCCCTTGCTGATCTGAGGGATCTGCTCCATTGGTTTCCTGAGATTGAAGTAAGCTGCTTCGTAAGAGGTATTGCCTGGAGTGCGTCAGCAAGCCTTAAGGTCAGTTCGCTATCTTCCTCCGTGTGGCCAACGACCTTCAGGAATGCATCTCCTGATGCGTAGGCCTTCTCTACCTCTGCCGCACCTATTTCTTGTCGGTACTCATTAAGCCTTGTCTTGGCAAGATGCGAGAGCGTATAGGTGTTTTCACGGACGAATTCCTTGGCGCAGACTTGCGTGTCGACGAGGAGCCGACCAGAACCGACTCCAAAGTCGACGAGCGACAGGCCTCCTCTCGCAGAGGAGCGCGGGAAGCGAGACTTACGCAGACGGCCCAGTCGTGACCAGTACTGTACCTTATGGTGGGCCATTCTCCCAATCAGAACGTCAATGACAAATCCATGAAGCTCATGCGCGACGATGATATCGGGGTCCCAACTATGTATTTTATTCGCCAGAAAATTGAGCAAAGCACGCTCATTCGGGTGCTTGATGATCTTGGGTGCTGCAACAGTCCCCTTCTTCTTCCCAGAAGATGAAGCTGCCGCGGCGCGATGTCGACGCTCAGCAACAAGAAGATCGTAAGGCCAGGCTTTTCCCTCAAGCTTGCAGGCCATTGACATAACCTCACTCTCTAGTTGCCATCGTGCTGGAAGGGGACCGTCTACATCAGTCGATTTTAGTTTCCTTAAGGACACGACTGCGACTTCATGGCCATGGGTGACAGGGTTGAGCCTCGTCTTTATCGCTAAGCTAGTGATGCTGAAAGGAGGTGCTGGGGGCTGAGGGTTGGGGAGCCTAGATATCAGTTTGTGATCCTTAATCTTGAACTCGTACTTACACCAGCTCAGGCAGTCGCTCACAGCGCATCGCTCGGGCTTTTCAATACGAAGCCAGCAAGGTCCCATTAATTCACGTTTGAGCAATAGAAGCTCCAACTGTGAGCTTCCAGTGCCAAACACGCACTCAAAGGTCTGACCCTTGAGATCGCGAGGAAGTGCCGGAAATTTGAATGAGTAGACAACCTTGAGGAATGCAGTATTGGGAGCCACAGCAGGCACATGTCGAACCTCTTCGCCAGACATCTTGTCCCCCAAAGTCGTCACCCGTGGCTGCTCAAAACAGAAGTTGCGCTCTACCTTCTTGCTTTTGAAGGGAGAAATGCCCTTCCTTTTGAAGATGGCTGCAATTTCTTTGTAAACGTCAACAATACTGACCTCTCTTTTTGTGGCGGTTGTGGGGTCATTTGGGTCGGTTTGAAAGTATTTTCTGGGTAGTACATAGATGTTCCGTTCCATGTTCTCCACAGTAAGGCAGACGCTTACGCTTTTACGGCGATGATGATTGTTGCCACCACCAATAATGGCTTTTCCGAAGAGGTAAACTCTGTCATCCTCAGCGTAACGTTCAAAATAAGAGTCGTAATAGTACATGAATAGACCACCGTCACGCATCAATGTCTTATCGGAGCTCGCTGTGACTTTGTCGAAAGCGGCACTAAGCTTGTATGATGAAGAGGATGATGACGATGATGCAACAGCAGCTCGTGGAATATCGCCAGATGTCGACGATGTAGCTTTCTTCTTTCCTGCGGCAGAAATCCCATCGTTTCCCTCTAGTCCCCCAGCAGTCTTTATTTCCGCTTTGTCATCATTTCCCTCAGCATAGTTATCATCATCATCACCATCATCCCCTTTACCATCATCGCCGCTATGAGGAGCAGGTACGTTGTCACCGATACAATCCTCGCCATCACTGTCTTGGTTCTGATCTTCATTATCATCCTCAATCATTTCTGATATTTCGTTGTCGTTGCCTCTTTCAGATGCTGGCTCCCCAACCTGCCGCCTGACATCACAAGAAAGTAAAGATTCAGATGTTTTACGATAGTTTTATGATATAATAACATTCTAACAGAAATAACATTCGCCCGTCTGCTTGATGTACTATGTTCAGACTTTCTATTAAATTATTATCACTTTCGTTTGTTGTGCCTCTGAATGGTGCTCGCAAGCTTTTCAATTTCGTTTTCCACTTCGTTCTAATTGCAGGAAATTGCATGAGTTAAGTAGGATCAAAAAGACTAACGCATAGGACAACACAAGCGTCGTTTCTTCTTTTTCTTCTATCACCACATCTCCGATCTTGGATTGAGGGGCGAAAATAGCCATATCCTGAAGCTTTGCGTTTGTTACAGCAGCCATATTTGCCACATCTAACATGGTGTACACGATGTTCAGGTTATGTCGGATTAAATATAGAAGGCCTTTTTCAACATAATCGTAATCACGCACCATCAATCTCCTCGTCGTCATCCTCTTCCATACCCTCAAGCAACTTATCGAGCATGGCGTCCTCTTCTGCCTCAACATCTAGACTTGCCTAAAACCAGAGAGACTGAGCGACTGTGATAGAATAAAAGTTTATCGTGGGGTACTGGTTCAAGTATACCTGGGCAGCAGTTGTCCCTCCGCGAAGAAATCTTGCATCAATTTTTTTTATCTCAGCTGCCTTTTTTACTCTGGGTCTGTTCCCGCGCTTTCCTAATTAATCGAGCCAGTCGCTTGTCATTTTTTAACGTAAATGATCGACAGCGCTCGCATATACTGAATACTACTCCAATGTGCATTATGGGAATTACATAATGCATCTGTATGTAAGGCATCCTTCTTTTGGCCACTAGTGCTTTGTTGATTACATACCCAATTTTCGTTGCTGCTTCCTCTGGTTTTTATTTGGAGCATCGTCATCCCAAAACTCCTCTCCATCATCAGCGTACAATCCATCATCATCCACGACAAAATCATCCATCTCCCTCCGTTGGGCAACCAACTGCTCGTACTCTTTTTGAGTAACCTCATCATACACGTCCTCCTCATCAGCTCCCTGATGTATGAGTAGAGCAACAAAACTTGAAGACAATAGATATGTGAATAAATTGGATATTCTCTTACCACTTGATACTCCGAAGGAACCATGCCTTTCCCCTCTCGAGCTGCTTTGAGGGCCTCGAATACATCAGCATTCTTATCCTTTCTCTCCCTGGTCCTGCGCGTACTCATCTTTCGCCCCTGTACGCCTTACGGGTGATATGTGGACGGGAAGGGTTACCCGCGCAGACGAGATACAGAAACATCCTAGATCTCTTTACTGCGACAACAATTACTTCATGTCTCAAGGAAATTTCATTCTGGAATGCTCAGCTTCGTGTTGTCCCGCTCGCTAGCTTACGGTAGGATTGTGGATTTAAATATTTTTTGATGTCGCAAGTTGCTAATATGTCGTATTTTACTATGCATATGGCTTTATTTGGTTGTTCGCGCGAATGAGTTTCCACCGATATTTTTTTCACTACTTTTCAAATTAAAGAATAATTCGTAGATCCCCCCATTGAATGACTGAGCACTTTATGTAGAGACATGGAAAGCAATCACGTATTCGGATTTAATCGCAGAAAACCACAGGTTTAGGTTCTCGGTACTACTCCGGTAGCATGAATTAGTTGTCGTAGAATATAAATGGACCATATTTGCACACCAAAATAAGAAGGGTGAAACGTATCTCAGGAGGCCACAACGTCAACAGCGGCTGGGGGGGATCACTGCCTGAGTCCCCTTGGGTAGATGGTCAACCAAAGGCTAATAGCATATCTCCTCATCACAGGGCTGTGGGTTGTTGTGGAGTCAGGATTGCATGCAGTAAGTCGAACGAAAATCGTTATCACAAGGTTGCAGATGGAGATGATGACAACGACTTATTTCATTATTACAGTTTTCACAAGACAATTCTCCAATTTGCATCGGTGCAAACAATTATGCAGATATTCCAGACGCGGCTACATGCTTGCAGGCCGCCCCTACAATTGCTGGGAAGTACCCTCCCCCTACGCCAACAATAACTTCAGTCTCTCCAACCACATCAAACTTACCATCAGCCTGCGCTTATGATTCTACAACATCCACTTTACTATTCAATGTAAGTGTCTACTTGCAATTTAATTCTGGAGCCATTTACATATGTATTCTCTTCTTAACTCAAAATCCAGTGTATTGTTTTATTTAGATTAATTTTCTTTATTAATCTTGAATCTTGTGTATGTGTGTGTGTGTGTGTGTGTGTGTGTGTGTTTGTGTGTGTTTGTGTTTGTGTTTGTGTTTGCAACTTTTCGCCCTAACTTTAGGCGGCAAATGTAGCAACGAACGTTGGCTGCGCTGACTATGCATATGTATACACCAAGAATTCATCCGTAGTTAGAATGAAACAAAAACGATCATGAATTCCCTTTTATTTATGCTGTTTTATTGAAAAGCTGGAGGTAATTCTCGCTCATATCGGTCGTTTGGTGCTCTTTTCTTTAGGTTTGCGCTTGCATGGACATCGTCACAACCAACCCGACAACTGTCGCTCCATCGCAAACACCAACTATCAGCCCATCCACGAGTAAGTGAGAGATGAAATTTCAATATCGTTGTGTAAATATGAGCAGTCAGGCTACTTCTAGCAATGAGGAAAATGTGATACATATTGACTTTTGCGTATTATTCTACAGCATCGCCTACAACCGTGTCCCCAACAAGTACAGTGTCTTAACGATCACCTAAATCATCATACATGCACTCATCATTATGTGTAAATCTACTGAAAACTTTAATTTGGTTGAATTTCGCCATCCTCCTTTTGCACGCTTATCATGAGCACATCAAGGCTACTTTGACATCCCTGTATCTATAATGTAGGCTCCCCAACTACACTGAGCCCTTCCAAATCACCAACAAGCTTGAGCCCTTCCACATGCTCTCCTACTACCTCGAGTCCCATCGTGGTTTCCGTGCCTTCCGTCGCACCGACTACACCACCGACTACACCACCGACTACACCACCTGCTTCATCACCGACTAGCGTTGGATCGAGCGAAGGAGGCGGCGGCGGAGGCGGTGGTTCCGCCGATAATACAGCGGTTGTCTTCATATTCGATGCTCACAATGACTGCAATGATGAATGACACACAATAGTGTAGGAGAAAGTGAGGGGGGTGAGAGGATAGGATGATAGTGACTCACATTAATATTATTATACAATCTTTTAGGCTATCGCAGGTGGTGTGGTAGGAGGTGTGGCTGGTGTAGGGGCAATAGCTGCAGGGGTGTACGTTTATGTTACATTCTACTCTGGAAATGCTCTCACAGCAGGAGGTGGTGGCATTTCAACTGTCCATCCCCAGCCTATCAACTCCAATCCCACGGTAGGATCCGTGGAATAATAATGTTACACATATTTTTGCTTTGCATATCTTCTTTTGAGATGATTCAATATTGAAATAGCTAGACGTAAAAAATAGTTTTAATACTTTATTGTTAACGTTTTGGCAAGAATTCGGTCATTTACACTTAAAAAATTAGTTACCAAAAGAGAATCACGAGTCCTCAAATTTAGCTTTAACTGCATTCTAGATTCAATCAATCGGCAATATTAACAATGGATAATCAACGGAAAATTTTAAGGGTGGCAAAGATAACATTTTGAACAAAGATCTCTAGCACTTTTTGTTCTCCTTTGTGATCTTCACATTAACGCACATCACGTTTTTAAGTGACGAACATCAATCATTCATGCATCCCTACTGTGCCATGATCCATGTGATGGGCCACATTCTAGACATTTGCGGTTCGATTCCTGTTTTAAGTTGAACGAAACACGTAAGGCGTGGCCCGCACATTTATGCGACCGATGCATTCACGACATGTACTACAAATAAGTGGGGCCTGTGCAACCCCCTAGTTACGAAATTGACAAAGGCGATGCATGTTGTCACAATGCGCAGAAAATGAACAAGCGCTATTGTGCCGCGTGATGTAGCTATGCAGTCATTGTAGCCGCGCACGCATCGGCATTATGTATAGCACATCGGTAGAACACACACAATGCATATAGCCATGCATGTATTGTGACCACGGCACAGCATTCAAGCATGTTACATATCGCAAAAGTTGTGTTTATGGTGGGTGATGGCATCTTAATCTATGCGCCAGCAATTCAGCATACACATACATACTCCAGCTGGATTCTCATGCATTCGTTCATTCACCGTCTCCAAAACTTCCATACATTTTATTCCATTCAATATAATGCTTGAGCTCATGCTCGTGTACGCTCGCACGTACCTGTATTACCAACGTAGAACACGATAATGCAAATTCCATGAGAGTAAAAAATGCACAATGTTTGTTAAGTATATTATATATAATATATATATATATATATATATATATATGCGTGTGTGTGTGTGTTGTGTGTGTGTGTGTGTGTGCGTGTGTGTGTGTGTGTGTGTGTGTGATATTGAACATGACCTGTTTGAGGCCTTTCTCATAGTCATTCATGTTGATGGGTCGGACATTCCCTGCGCTCACATTTTGAATGTCCTGTTCACGTAGTATTTTGTTGTGATGGATCGATCAAAGGGCAGGCAGACAAATGTCAACACAGCTCAATTTCCTCATGAGGAGGCGGCAGAAACACAGCAAGAAAAACAATAGACCGGCCGGCGAATGCGAAAGGGGAAATGGAGAAGGAAGAAAGAAAGGATGAGAGAAAAAGAGAAGAGGGAGTGAGATAAGAGCTGATAATTGATAGGAGCGAGCCTGAAGTTTCTATCATTATCCTAAGCATCTAATCATTCATCTCTTCTTGTTCTTCTTGTTCTTAGTGCTCTCCTCAATATTGTGTCGTGCAACAAAAAATTGCAGTATTATCCATCCATCCATCCACCCATACATACATTCATCACCGTGATGTCCCGCATCGGCCCCATGGCTGCTTCAGTGGATAATGCATGAAGGTCGGCACCGGAATAGCCTGCAGTTCTCGTTACGATATCGTCCATCTGGTGGAGAATAATTCAATCATTTTTGTGATGATAGTAGTATCGCTAATTTTAGTGCAGGATCGTCAAACTATTCCTCCTTTTGACAAAAAGAGAGGTTATGATGATGACGATGATGATGACGATGCTGCTGATGATGATGATGATGCTGATGCTGATGATGATTCCACGTAAGAAGTAAGACGATGACTAGCAGCAATTGATGATAGTGAGAACGACGACGACGATGATGATGATAACAAAGATGGATGTGTACACACACACACACACACACACACACACACACATACACACACACACACACACACACACACACACACAACCAACTACCTCAGTATCCGAAATACTCGTTTTTTCTGTAGATAGTAGTCTTAGTAACAGTTCTCTCCGTGCCTTAGGTTCTGGGAGTGGGATGTAAAGTCTTTTCACCTGTAGTAGTAGTAGTAGAAGAAGAAGGAGAAGAATAGTAAGAATATTATTAATAATAATAGTAATGATGATGATGATGATAGTAGAAGTAATAGTAGCTGCAATGAGTATCAGTACGAAACACTCGTAGATACAGAGAAGTAATGAATTAATCATTAGAAATAGTACTGAGAGTGGATATAAATGGTGTAAATTTGGTGCTGAAATCTCTAAGAAAAGCCCCCTGACTGACCATTCTCCTTCTGGCTGCCTCGTCAAGTTCCTGTGGACGATTTGTGGCACCAACGAGGAGGATTCGGTCGGACTTCGATGTCGCTGCTCCGTCAAGTTGAACCAGGAACTCAGTCTTGATGAGGGCAGGAGGAGGAGGAGGAGGAAGAGGAGGAGGAGGAGGAGGACAACGACGATGACCATGATCATATCAACTTGATAATGATGATGGTGATGATGATGATGAGTAAACAATGATGATACAGCGATAATGTCTCCATATAAATAAGCGTAGGATAGTTTTAACAACAAGAACTACATTAATATGAAATTATTCGAAACAAACATTTACTACACTATTATGATTTCGTACTTTGATTCTGCGGCTGGCCTCGAAATCGCCTTCATTCCTGTGAGTGATAAAGGATTTGACAAAGGACATAGGAAATGTTAAACAAAACAAAAGACCCAGGAACACTACTAATTGTGTTTGTCAAGTGATTATTATTTTTGTTGTTATGTGGTAATGGATATCGTACTGTATGATGATGATATCATCGTCGTCATCATCATCGTCATCATCATCATCATATTCCTTACCTTTGCGAGAGAAGAGAATCAATCTCATCCACAAAGATAACACTAGGCTGATTGTACCGAGCAACCTGTAATATTATTTATCAATGAATTCAAAACGACGACGACGACGACGGCGTTTACGCCTACTGCAAGCACTATGTGTCGTTGTCGCTGTCTTTGTCGACGTCGTCGTTGTTGTTGATGTTGTTGTCGTCATCATAGTGGCTGTTTTTCCCCCCATTATCACTCCTCCTATCCTCATCCATTTTGTCGTTTGCATCGTGGTGGTATTGGTGTAGAACCAATGTTGAGCAGCAGCAGCAGCGATGATGATGATAATAATAATAATAATAATAATAATCACCTAGTTCGAACCTTCCCTCCCACTGTTTATCCTCACCACAATATACAAATATACGTTTCTACGTTGCCACATACTGCGAAGAGCGTTCTGACAAGTTTTTCTCCTTCGCCATGCCATTTGCTTGTGAGAGAAGAGGCTGAGATGCTAAAGAAGCGTGCTTTCGACTCGCTTGCAATTGCTTTTCCTATTAGTGTCTTCCCTGTCCCTGAGAAGGAGAAGAGGAAGGACAAGAGAAGAAGAAAACTGAGAAATGGAGATAGATAACTACGAGGTGTATTAATGAAATCTTTCTTCTGTATTTTCTCCTCCTCCTCTGCCTCCTCCTCGTCTTCTTGTCTGTACGTTTTCCCCTCTTCTTTTTCTTCTTCTACTTCTTCTTGATCTACTTCACACACACACACACACACACACACACACACACACACACACATACTGATACCAGGGGGGCCAAATAGAAGAAGTCCTTTTGGAGGTCCCCGCAGCCCCTTAAACAAATCTGGGCGAAGCATCGGCCACACCTGAGAGCGAGAGGGGGGGCGAGCAATGCCGTGGATGGAAGAACAAATAGACATCAGCTACGTTTCTTCGTTGGGCAATCGGCGGCAACATCACCATCGATGATGACAACAGATAATTTATATCACCAGAAACACCATCATAATAATGATGAGTACAACAACAACAACAGCCAATGATAATAATACTAATGATGTGAACGTCTCGTCATACCACGATTTCGTGGACTGTCTTTTTTGCAAATTCTAAGCCCGCAATATCGTTCCAGGAAACCTGATGTATCATCACGAGATACGAGTAGTATGTTTTACCACAACAAACAAGGTTATGTCTCATCAAGCAGGCTTTGTACAATATACAACTGTGTAAATAAGTCAGTAAGGAGGAAAGAGAGCCTGCCTACTGTTAACTATTACTTCTACTATTAGTTGTAAGTACTAATACCCCTGGATTTCTATCCATCATTTCATTCTGAATCGCTTCAACGAGCTTGGGATCGAGACCCTTTAGAGCCTCCGGAAGCTCTTGCTCCCCTTCGCCACCGCCCTGGTATTATTTCATTTGTTGACGAAATAATAATTAACAATGAATCGAAAAACGACAACACAACCAATGGTAGTAGGTAGATATGTACATCCCAACGCCAAAAATCAAAAGGTGAAAGAAAGAAAATTAAATACATGTTGTTGTTATCACAGGCCAACAAAACTCTGCTATGCCTGTAAAAGATAAGGTTGGAAAGAGAGAACTACGTAGAAACAAATCGCATCCAGATCATGACTTACATTAGACGAGGAAGTAGGACCCATTACGGCCTTTTTGACCATAGAAGGAGTATTTGGAGGAAACGGGTTATTATTGCTTTGAGAGTATTGATCAACATCACTTGAATTGCAAGTCCTGCTCTCCTCTTCTTCCTTTTAATGTATGCAGCACCAGGTATATAGAAGTAGTAGTAGTAGTAGTAGGTATTAGGATGAAGGGGAGGACAAAAAATTTCATCAATAACAATTTTGATAATGAAAGATAAGTTCCGACGACGTACGTGTGTAGGGCGCGGAGGTTGGAATCCTCGACGTTTCTTTCTCCTATATGGAGAATAAGGTGGTAGCAGCAAATAAAAGCGTGATTATATACATCGTGTGTGGATTTGTAAGTATGATAGTCTCTCATTTTGGAGTTTGGTCCTACTTATATAAGCCATTTCGACGAGGGGGCAAAGCTCTACCGCTACTCCTACTTTGGCCACCACCATTTTGATGTTTCAATAGCAAGTCCGCCCTAGGAGGAAGCATACACGTTCATTTTGTTTAAACAGTGAAATTATGGCCAATCATGTTCCCAATATATGGGATTTCTTCAAGGTATTCAATAATTCCTTACTGATATTTCCGGGACCCGGTCATGAATTCGTCCTTCCGCATCTTGCCTACATGATGGAAGAAGCACAAAAGGAATTTGTACAAATATTGGTCATCACGTGTTTGAAGTATTACGGCAAGCAGTACTCTCTCTCTCCCTCTCTTTCTCGAACACACACACACACACACACACACACACACACACTATCACTCCTGGTTACCTGATTGTCCTACTGCTGGTGATGCTGATGCTGCTGCCTCATCTGCGCCAAAGGTTGCAAGATTTGAAAAGGACTGTGAAGCCCGTCCTCCACTACTTACACTTACACCTCTCCTCATAGAGGAAGAATGGAGAGAAGGATCCCGACTACTACTACTGTTATGATTCCTCGGCTCTTGATACGAAGTGGAGTGATGATGATCACGATGGTGTCTTGAGTAGCTTGTTTGTCGACTTAAACTTTTGTTACTCTCTTCTCCCCGCTTCAGACCCTCCTACAAGAAAGAAAACCGCAAGAACTTCAAGAATTACAAGGAAGTAAAGAAAATAGCATTCTAAACACCAGTGAGACTACCATAGTGTGATTTTCGATCTCCAATCCTTGAGATATTCTTGGACGTTTTAGTATTTCTTTTGATACGGAGACAGATGCTGGTCTGAAAAGTGGAATGTTATAGTAATGAGGATAAGATATTATCTAAGATTTTCATCGAACGTCCACTCTAACACACGTTGTTAAGAAGTGCAAATCACATCGTTATTATTCTGAACTCGATACCACCTCTTTTCTGGAATATACCCCTTGAGATCATCCATGTTTCGAATTTCCTACGTAGTCGTTAATGTTTTAAAGTGACGTGCCGTTGCGATTGTGGAGATATCTTCTTTACATCGATAGTAGTTATATCATTTGGCGATAGCGCAAGCGTCTGATCCACATCGTTTGGAGACGGGAATGCCAAGCTCCTTGATTTCTATTATATTCATGGACATGTTGAAGAGAATGCTGTCTGAATGACCAAAATGAAATGACACGCAATAAAGAGCGAGTGTCGAAAGAGAAACAATATCGAGCGTACTCTAAAGTCTAGATGATGTATGGGATGTATGTTTGAGAATGTATTATTATTTGCTACCTTCAAAGCTTCAGAGGCCATCCGTGTAGATCGCCGAAGCAACCATTGCACTTCGTCCCCTAACGGTAAAAATTATTAGAAAAGGAAGAAGTAATCTTGGCGCCCTCAAAGATAGTCTGACCTTCATCAAGCTTCGTGCTTAGGAAGCCGGATAACCTTTTCGGGATTTAATCATAATTAAGAACTCGTAACGAGAAGAACGCCAAACGAGTAAACCTCATCAATAAATGGCCTTCTTCAGAATACTTTCCCTGTGCCGCCCTCTGACGGGCCAGGGACAGAAGGAAACCTACCCTCTCCATCTTTGAGAGGAGAAGTAGCTTTATCCACGTAAGTAATTCGCTGAAAGAGGAGGGGATACACTTTCGCGCAATTTTGAGGTATTCTTTTTACCAGAAATATAGGCCATTTATCCATCGCGGCAACAAATAACAAAAAATTTTGATTGCTGAAAGTGGATTACGAACACAGACTCATAAACGCAGCCCCATCCCACTGGACTACGAGCGAGGGAGGTCGCCAGGCCTCCCGACGAGCTCATTTACACGGTTACCATACAACCATTCGCACTAATCCCTATGAACTAATTTCGTTATAACTCATCATAAAGTATTCATCCAATAAGACATCAAGAATGCTGCAAAACTGCATCCTCGCAGTGCTGGCGTCTCTGATACTTCTTGCCAAGCAATCGGTGTGTAAGCCAGGTCGTGAAAACAACAGCTTTATACCTAATCTGTACTTGGCATGAGCTTAAAGTATCTACAGTTTATTGGGTAAATAGCCTGGTGCTGGAACCCAGCGATCGACAAGCAAATCTTTGCAGGACGTGCCACGGTCGTTCTACTATTTTATTCGAATAATTAAAAGAATATCAAACCAGAAGCGTCAAAACTGGCGACTGTGCAGTCATTGCCTACAAATTATATGTGATATTGCCTGTCATTCACCTCCACCTCCTCGTCATCATCATCATCACCATCATCATCATCTTCTCCTTCTTCATCTTCATCGGTAGCATCATCATAATCATCATCCGTAGCATTACGTTTTGGAACGTGGACTTCGGACCAATAATGTAATAATCTTATCTCCTATCCTCTATTCTTGTAAACAGACTTAGTATTCCGTGTAGAGAATAAGCTTAAAGCACATCGAGGTGAAAGTGACGTTTATGCAGCTCTTGAGGTATATAATAATCTCGAACGTACATTACTATGTTCTTTTCATCAAGCCCTCCCTCTCTTCCTCCTCCCCCCCTCTCATCTCAGAATGTTTGTGATACGAACCATGCTACTCACCCTTCCACCGGATTTAAGAAGAATTGTGAAGATATTCGGTATGGTTTGCAGCTAGCAGTACACTCATGCTGTCCTTATGGTTTGCGTGAGGGGACACTCCGAATTGTTTTTTCGACATCAGCGACGACTACGGAGATGGTCTTGAAGATCTCTTTTTAAAAAGAATAACAGTCGTTGAAAACGCTGAGAAGAAGGAGAAAGTGCGTGCTCGGGCAGACATTATTTGCCGCCAAACCTTGGGACTTTGTAACATTTTTAGGAGCCTTGAAATGGAAGGTGAAGTGATTACGCTCAGAAGAATGACAAGATAGCTAGTCATAGCTCTTGTGCCTTTACCTAGTAACTCGTTTTCGATTATTTCTGATCATTTATCTGGAATGTTTGAACAGATTTTATAGATGAGATACAGCCATGGATCCATGACGGAAGACTTCAAGTCAACTTTGGCAAACATGAACAAGAGTTAGCACATAGTGGAGAAACCATGGCAGACTATCAGCGCCAAGCTGAAGAAAGGTATGTTAGAATCTTTCGTGAGATGAGTTGTTCGAATTTACGTGTTTCGTGCGACAATTAAGTCTTTATATGCCCCTCTTTACCTTCTCTGATTTTTGGATCATGCATGATTAGGTGTTTACGAGACTTAGATGCGGCCGATGCTGCGAGGAAGAAAAGGAGAAGGATAAAGAAGAAAAGGAAAAAGAAAAAGAAGAAGAAAAGGAGGAAGAAGGCCAATAAATGACAAGGAAAATCTGAATGCGAAATAATCAGAGTAGGTTAAACATTAGTACATGTTCTGAGCCGAAAGGGACACTCGGAAACCTACTTGAGTTTTTCTGTAATAATTGCATTATTGAGAGTCAGTCCGCGCATGTATCTCATCGACCCTCATAAGGGTCCACAGATTTTATCATTATTGTAAGCGTTCATCCTCAAAGCCACGCACATTCGCGTGCATGAGGCTTCTGCGCTGCAAGAAAGCACGTGAATACTCGTCATGCTGTGCATGCATTCGTGAGTAATATATATCCACGCTCTCGCATATCGATCGACACCAACGCTTTGTAATTGATTTTGAGGTGTGTGGTCTCGCTCACTACAATGCTTTATAATACTCCTCCACATGCCGTTTGTCATTCTGCTGTACATAAGACGGACATAAGAAATGAAAAAGTGATTAGCTTCTTTTCAATGGTTATCCTAATGTAGCTGTGCGAAGTAGCGGTTACAGCGCTAATGTTGTTGTATATGTGCAACAATGCGGCCTGCATACACTCGGCACGGGCAGGCTACCGCATCGCGTGTTGTCATTCAAAGGCTGCTAAATGTGAGACGCGGCGGGCGGCTACAGCGCTTATGTGTTATTGTTGTACATGCAATGCATGCAGCTATTACATACATGTACACTCGGCCCGGGCAGGCTGTTGTATCGCATGGTGTCATTCATAGGCTCCCACATGTGCCTCGCAGCTTTGCACAGCTACGTACGCTTAGGATGATAGATAATTGGTTTTTGTTTAATTCTTGTGCATCTGTCTTCGATCTCATATCTAGATATATACGCCATGACCATGTGGCTATGCGCCAACTGGGCAATGGTGTTGACATCAAGATAAGTCTTACGGCAAAAATCATCTCGTTGTAGTGGTTGTAATCTCATCATGGCACCTTCTGGATCGTCACCACACACATGTATCACCTTCGTACATAACAGCCTGGCTTAACTGCTATCCAGGCTGCGTTTATTGCGGATACGACATTCCTGCATACCATGTGCTATGCAGCTCTTCTTTTTGTCATCATCCCTTCGATCATCGTTAAGCATTTATCATTCGTTTTTGCCCAATTGTTGTCCGTCCGTCGTGCAACAGCCATTCTACTGCTGGCAATTCTACAACTTACTTGCTTCAATTACCCACGCTCAGTTGAGATCCGCATCATTCTTAGTCACATCATCGGCGGAGACGCCAAGTGACTTGAGTAACTTGAACTCACCGTTATCAGCCATTGCTTTCAGGGCATTTGGACAGCAATTGAAAAGAGGAGAAGAAGGTGGAGAAGAAGGAGAAGAAATATGCGATGACGAAGAGGATGACGAAGAAGCCAACTTCAACGACGAGAAGGAATCATCCATATCTTGTGTAGAAGCCCCCCTTTTGTTTGTCGTCGATTTCCGTGGTCCTTGATCATCTTCTTCAAGTTCATTTCCTTGCACTTTGACCTCCTCCTCCTCCTCCTCCTCCTCGCCCCCTCCTCCTCTACCTTTTTTCTTTGCTATTTTGATTCCTTGTTCCACTTCTTCCTTTGCTATCTTTTCTTGTTGGAGAGAACTGGACGCCGACAGAGAATATCCTGTCAGTGCTTTTGCAAAGTTCCGATATATACGTTGTGGTATATGCATGCCCCGTTCCTGCATTTTGCTGTGGAAAGAAGAAGAAGAAGAAGAAGAAGAAGAAGAAAAAGAAGAAGCAGACGATACTCAGTCAACAGCCAGTTTATCAGTAGAAATATCACTAAGCAGCAGCAGCAGCAAATAAAAAATTCGTTGTGTGTGACTAGTTGCATTACAATATTGTTGCGTGGGCGAGACCTTATAATACTACACGAAAATATAATGAAAGTCGTAGTGATAGTTGTAGAAGTAATAGCAGGAGTAGTGGTAGTTGTAGTAGTAGTAGTAGTAGTAGTAGTAGTGGTAGTAGTATCGAATACGACAAAATGATGATAATAATGATGTGTTCTTATTCATGGTTAATACTGAATTACTATACCCTAAAACATAGTCAGCTTCCCTTATTAACCCAACACGAAGTAGCTTGCCTATCAACCTCACGCTATTCCTAAATCATCATCAGAAGAATATCGTCAAAACTTATGGATCCATCCTCACTTGATAATCCTTCATCCGACTTATTATCTGTTGCTATCATTATTCAAATGATTATTCAAATCATTATTATTATGATTACTGTTGGTTGAGTGTCAATGAGTCTCTGATGCTTTTCCAAGTCTGAAGACGTGTGTGAGCATTCCTCGTCTTTACCATGATCGAAACGCAATGCAGTTGTGCTCTTTGCGATATCAGCATGCCTCTTCTCTTGGCAAGTGCAATCAATCTTCGTATCAGTGTGGCCCGTGAAATGTTCAGTAGTATTTCCTCCAACATTCGAGAGGAGAGAGATGACGATGATGACGACGACGACGACGACGATGATGATGATGATGATGATGTGCTGGAGGTGGGGGAGGAGGAGGATGAGGAGTAGGAGGAGGAGGCAGGGGATACTGTACTTCTTCTATTCAAATATAAATTTTGATTGGTGGTGGCGTCAAAAGTGGTGTTGGTGGCATGATCATAATTTTCCTGCTGTTGCGTGTCTTCCAATTCCCCTATTAGTAAATGGCACTTTTGCTCCAAGTTCCTCTCCGCAGCCATAGCAAGAACAGCACCGATGCATTCACAAGACGGAGGCCACATACGTCTATGTCGCATCATCATCTCAACTCTAGCTACTGCAGCAACCTCTTTTTCCTGAATGAGAACAGCAGATAACAAGACAAACACAACAACAGCAACAACAACAACAACAACAGATACATTATTACCTTCTTACGATGAGAATCCTTACTACTACTACTACTACTACTACTACTACTACTAATACTACTACAGAATAGACGGCTTGGTATATAGTTGGAGATACTACAAGCAAGCAACAGCACCTATATGATTCATGATAATAGAAGAAGGTAATGTAGAATAAGTAGTAGTAGTAGTACTTTGCATGCTTTCCATAGGACACGCTCCCATTCCTCTTTGTTGGGCGTTAATCTGAAAAGCGAGATGTACCATCAGACGGAAAAACTAATAAGAAAATCAATCATAGCACCATTGAGGAATGCTAGCACTACAACTACTGCTATACTAATAGTAATACAGCTGCCGGTCTTCTGCTCTCTCTTCTCCTATTTTTAGTTCTTCTTCTTGTTTCTCTATGTCTACTATTACTAGTAGTAGCACCCACCCTGCTTCAATGTTTGCCCTTAGACTTCCCAACATAAAGGCTAGCTCATCGTCCTTAATGTATGGTCCCTCCACTCCTACAACACCTTCCAACGATACTCTACGTGCTGCACGTCTTACTCTGTGTGCTCGTGCCTGTGATGATGCTCATAGTAAATCAAACTTAATTCACGACTAGAAATGGACAAAAAATGGTAACACACTACGGAGGAAAACTTACCTCTAAAATCTTCATATTTGATATTATTACTGCTGGTACTGCTACCACTACTACTACTACTACACTACTACTACTACTACTACTACTACTACTATCAGCATCCTTATCCTCATCATCATCGAAAGCATGACCTGATCATCGTGCGCCTCTAGAAAGCTAATCAGAGCATTGCAAGCTTCTGCAGATAGCCATCCTTCCTTCTTTGCCTTCGCTTCAATGCTATTATAAATTAAATGATGATGATGATGATGATGATGATGATGATGATGCAAGAGTGAGCGTAAGTCAGGTCTATATCACTAACTGTAGTACAGCGTCGTCGCCCTCTTCCTCTGTGCTACCCATCAGTATATTTGTTCGTGAGATATTGATTTTAAATCATCATCATCATCATCATCATCATCATCATCATGACTTACTAATTATTACAGAGATACAGCCGATTCGTGATCACTAAATCGTGGAAGAGGAAGCCGTTGGCTGATGAGACGCGGGGTGTAGTCGCCATCACGCTTAGTCTTACTAGTAGTATCCTGAGGATCGACATCGATGCCGATTGCTGCTGCTTTGTCCGTTGTGTCTTTGCAGGAGCGGTCGCTGGAGACGAAGCGCGAATGGAATGAGAAGCTATTTCTCATCATCCTGTTTCTAAAATATCGTGACGTTGAAGCTGACATATCGCTACCACTATCGCCTGATCCAAATACCATAATCGGCGTGTCTCGTAGCCATCGACGATTTGCGCTGTGTGGTATCGTCGTCGTACTCCATCGAATTGGTGGCATCATGCATGTCCCTCCGTAGGAGAATCGCAACCTACGATTTAAGAGGCCGCTTGGCCCCATCATCAATTTTCCAGCAAATACGTATCTAACTGTAGGCCTTGTTATCTTCTTCGTATCTTCTTCTTATCTTCTTGATCTTGCAGTCATCGCCATTCGTCAGTGCCATACGATGATGAGTGATCCCACTTAAGGTAGTAAGACAATATCTACCCGGTTGTCGCAGTACGATAATGCTGCCTTTTTTTATTGGTAAATTATGTTGTCGCAGAACAGTAGCGCAGTACAACCATACTTTCAAGGTGTTGTCGCAGGTTGGAATTGTTGTTGTTGTTCTTCGGTTGTGATGGCGTTATGGCGTTAACAATGGCGTTACGGCTATGTACGAGTACTCACCTGCATCCACCTGCATTTTTCTCATCATCCGACTACCTTCTTCAACACCCGAATCATCGATCTCCCTCGTACTAGAACATCTAGGTAGTTATAATAAATAATTTGCGGCTACCGAACTAAAAAGAGAACCCTTGGGACAAAGTGAAATAAGACCAGCTTCGAGACCTATACCTTCAGCATCGTATCAACAAATTGTAATTAGAAGGGAGAATCGTAAAATTAAAAGATGGGATGTACCTGCTCGAGGTCCAGCTCAAACAAAACAAAGTTCATCAGCCCCTTCACCGAGAAGGAACTACGTGAAATCGAGAGCATTTTCAACCATGTTGACATCGATCAAACAGGGTAATTAGTTTCATACATGGTGGACATATACTTTTCTAATATATATACTTTGGAACAGCATCATTGATTCACAAGAACTCAAGCACACATTTCGGTATCTGATTTTTGCGAAATTGGCTGGAAGTAAAAATGACTTATCCTTATAATCTAGAGAGGACAAAGTGCAGACTCCTGCCCACATCAGGAGAATAAAAATCAGAAACGGAAGGAAAGATCCTGTAAGAGAATTGTTCAAAGCATTGAAGCCATTGCAAGCATGCAATAACGACGGGGTTACCACACAAATACCTATCAGTAACACAAGTACCTTCAGAACATAAAACTAATTTATTTACTTCTCATGTAGAAGATCACGCTTGAGATATGGAACAGAGCGTTCGAAGACATCTATTACGATAAAGGTAATTTATCATATTTATGGTTTTTGAATGATATTGTAGATCTAATTCATTTTTAAAATTTTTATTAAACCGTATACAATTGACTATGATAACAATGGTAATAGTATTAATCATGTACATGATTATTCGCTTTATGCTTAAGCAGGTTTTTGACATAAATGAATGTATGATACGTATGGAAGTATATTTTGAAGTGATAAAATATTTGTACCTACCACCCATGTATGATTCTCAGGTACTAAAAGGAAATTCCGGACATGGATGCGTACTCTTTTTGTCACAATGACACCCGAAGAATCAGCTGCAGTAACCATATACCACTACTACTAATAATAATAATTTCACACTTTTTAAGCACGACGATATCCTAATGCGCATGATATAATCAGGCCTCAAGTGCATTTCATACTCTCGTAAAGTTGCAGAATGCTACAATCCTCGAAAAGGTTGATGTTTGCATATCTAAGCAGTATACCAATTATGACCGCAGCAACACAGCAAGGAAGGCATTACGTTACTCTTATAAATCAGTTTACTTCCACTCTAGATGTATATTATGTGTGATGTTTGATATTGGCAACAAATACACTCAATATATGATCAGGTGCAAAACAGAAGACTCTGCTCAGCCCTGAATTTTGATATGAGGAAGGTATATTATATACACACACATATATATATATATATATATATATATATTTACATTGAGTGAAAATAATGACATGTGTGCCTCTTGATATTTCACGCCCAACCATTATGAGTGTACGTATGCCTGTACCTTCTCAACCAATATCTAGTTCTTAATTATTAACGTTGATCAAAGATATTTTGAGTTAGAAATATACATGATGTGGATAACGCCAAGCTACAGGTGGGAGGGAAGGTGTCAATAAAGTTCTTTCTTCTCTCTTGCATTCAATTTAAGAAGGTAGTAACTGGACAAAATGATTCCATTTTTAGCAAAAAGTTATTAGATATAATGAAATTAAAGGATGGAGGAGACTTAAAGGATTTACTACTTCAACATGGTACTAAGGTATTACTATTGTTGAAAGCACCATCAAATAAATCATGATATTTCTGTATTTAATGATTTTTATTTACGTATATCTCCAGGGTGTAACAGGCCAAGATTTCGCTAAACCGTTTACTAAAAAAGAAATGAAGCTCATTTTCAGGATATTTAGTTTTGCCGACTCAGAACACGAAGGGTAGAAAAATAGATTACCATTAGTTTCTGCTACGATTTGAAGTATTTTGAAAATATGAGCCACTGTTTTTTGCTTTCTTTTGTAATCAGATTTGTTACTTCGGATAAGGTAGCGATAAGACTTACATCCAAAGGAGGTTATTTTCACTAATTTAATCATCATGAATCAAATTAAATCGGTTCGTCCTTCTCTTATCACTCAATTTCTTGAAATATAACTTTCAGCGGATTTTCAAAAATCCGGCAACTGGCACATAGTCACATATGATGCCAACGCCGACAATACCAAATCATCTGCAAAATATATACACAAATATAATACGATTCTTCAATAAATTAATGTCAAAGTGTGAGTTTCATGTGGCTCAATTAACATCTCAGGTGCCAATAAAGAGCAAGCAAGATCTCTCGTAAACTACATGGTGTCGTTGATGTTATTTCATATTTAAACAATATTTGCATAATCTATTTATCAATATTTTGATTTGTTGCAGAAATTAAGAAATGCCAAGAAGTCCCGATCCAATGATGCCCTTTACTTGGACGAATGGTTGATGTTGTTGTTATTGTTATTCTCTGCCATAATAACAGAGGATATCAGTTGAGGTTAGTGAGTTTGTTTTATACTATAGGCTTACAATGTTCAGTGAAATAAAGGATGAAAAATCTTCAAGGTATCTGTTGCGCATGCTATCATAATGGTATTCATGAATGTAGATCACCTTCAGATTTGGGGAATTTTTGGATGATTTGTTCACTCCGTTGACGTGCTCAGAAAGGAAAAAGGTATTTAATCGACCAAAAACAAAGTGAAGCAATACCGAAAAATAGGTTTCTTCTTCACGTGTAGGCGCAACAAATACTTGGGAGGATTTCATCAGAAGCCAAGGTAGCAATAAATCGGAGTGGCATTCAACATCCTTCTATTATTAAGATGTTAAATATGCGAAAATGGGTCTGTCCTGATGAGATTACCGTTTGTGTAGAAACGGACGCGAGCACTCGAAGAAGACTTTAAACGAATTCTCTCGCGTGCCTTCAGATTTTGCACAAATGTATTATTCAAAACTGAAACACTATGGAGTCGTCATTGACTCTAAATTTCTTAAATACACGCAATTACTAGGAGGACATCACAAAGGAGATCATCTTCTCTGGATGCAGAGCTTACAAGCGTACATATGGAGGAGTCGCTTTAGCTTGTTTGCTCGATGAATGCCTTTTCTTGCTCTAATAATTTTCTTATGGAGATCTTCACGACAATAAATTCATAGTTGTTGGCGAATGGATTAAATATTGAAACATTAATTATCGACTTAGTGCTACACAAAGCGCCGCTTGAATACATTTCAACCTTCAAAAACACAATTCAGCTCAGATTGATTTGCAACAATTTGTCGTGATCAATGTGAATCTTGCATGCTCCAAGATGGCGATATGGTACTGAGAGTGTCGCAGTCTAGCAACAATGTTTTTACGTTCTGTACTAGTGGTGTGGTTTGCATATCGCAATCATCATCACGATTTATTAAAGACAAAAATATGCTTTTGTGGTAGAGAACATTAGATGCCATATGTCTGATGCACATGTGCGCAGTTCTATGTATGCTGTACGTATGTGCCAACAACAACGCACACGTACTGTCGCGTGTCTGCCTACAATGCTAGAATGTCAGATATGCATGCACGAGGCACATACGCATATTTTCACACTCTACTGAAACATCTACAACATGCATGAATGCAGAAATTGCTTCAACGCGTTGTGACTCATTATTCATGCGGTATCAAGCTCTTTGATGCATAGATGATGATGACGCTATGGTCGACGTCACAGACAGTCAAGTCAGATATGTGTATGAGACAAAGCAATTTGTTATCGAAATACATATTAGTTACAAAATGGTAACAATTGCAAACGCAGATATTACTCCGACCCAGAACGCTCTTGTGCCTGATGACATGTGAACGAATCATAGCATTACTATAGCATTTGCATACGTGCACGGAGATGATGATGATGATGATGATGATGATGATGATAATGCTTTTGTGCAGCAGTTACATTCTCCTCCCCCACCACCACCTATACCTTGCTACCAATAAGTTTATACTACCAGTGAGAATATTTAGAGCTTCGTTAATCGTTATGTTGCTGGTTGCTCCTCGGCTAATAATGGTCAAACGATCGATCGATCGATAAAAGAAATCACCCAAACAATAGCGGAGGACTTGCAGTGATACTTCCCATTAGATTTATACATGAAATAATAATTGCATATTTCATAAATCAATTACCCTTTCACACTACTACTACTAGCATATTTGCCTGAACTCTGATATTTTTTCCAGTTGAGTTTCTTTATGAAGTACATGGACCTATCACATGAGTAGTAGTAGTAGTAGTAGTAGTAGTAGTAGTAGTGATAAATGAACAAGTGACGCGAAGAATCATGTTTTTAATGATCCTTCATTCTGAAAGATAGAATATTTTGAAGGGTGCATGCTAAACCATGTACTTGTTGTCATCATTTTTAGATTCTTAATTTTGTATATGATGCCTGCAGTAACTTATAAATATTTGTAACCGCAAATTGGATGTGCAATTACTAATATTGTTTATTCATATTATGTTTCATGTGCTGCGTGGTTGTGCGTAGGTGGCATCAAGTGAACATAGTACGAGCAATATCAATTATTGTCGTTAGGAGGAGGAGAAGGGTTATCAGATAACAACTTACCACCACACATCTAAAGAAGATATTATGAGAGCGAAGCCTAGCATTATGAAGCCAGCAATCGGACTAGTTGTAATTGTACTGGTTGAAGGAGGGGGGTAAAATAGTGGCAACGATGATAACGGGGAGGGGGAAGTGGTGGAGGAGGATATGAGGAAGAAGGAGAAGAAGAAGAGAAATCGATGCAATGCGGCCGATAAGAGTAAAGACCCTCGATACCTGCAGCAATAGTAGCATTATTGTCATCACATCATCCTTATCATCATCATCATCGAATATATAGGGATGAATCATAATAATGAAGTAGTCACCCGGTACAAAATAGCCAAAAAACTCTGAAACCACTTTCCGCAAACATGACTTGTCGCCTCGCGATTAACGGAGGAGGAGGAGGAGGTGATGGTAGAGATGTCATTCTCTTCGACTTTGTGGCACAGTTGCCTGATCCTCTATTATCGAAGTAAATGTTGGTCAATAGCTTTCTGTAGTAGAAAACTGCCATGGGTACGTGCAGAATCTGACCATAATATTAAAGAGAAGAAGAAGAAGAAGAAGAAGAAGAAGAAGAAGACATTTATTAAGATGATACTTAAAATGTGTTCATTCTTGTTTTGTCTAGACCTGCGAATGAACCAGAAGATACGCGTAAGGTTTAAAAGGATCATGGAAGGTGATCAAAGCAGAGCCTAAAATCATCGCAGAATGATGGATGAAATCGTCAATGTCGAATCTCCTTGACCATATCTCGTTTGAGCACCTGATACGAATTAAAGTTGTGGTGTTTGGTTTTGTTGCGCGATTTCTTCCATTAAGGAACGGAGGCAAACATCACAGATTTTATGTAAGACATCTCATTTGAGTTTGAAATCCTTTGTCATTCCCCAGAGCCACTCACACACTTTACTCAACAATTTACGTTTTCGGACATGAAGCACCTAATCGCGAGAAGGACAGCTTCGATTGCAACCTGTTGAAATAAATTCACAACGCCTAGACCGTAGAAAGCCATCGAACAGCACGAAATTATGAAAGCAGAAAGTTGGATTTGTATGAAGCGGATTTTGGCTGCTTGTCCTCGTTGACGTCTCATTGCGGTATTGAACTTAGTTGGAACGAGGAGGGAGGTTATAAAATCGATAGAAGTAATATGTGTGAGCAGCAGGGGGGCTGTGGAGCATGGCTTTGATCTTGTTGACGCTGTCATTCTCAGTGATTGACCATGTGTCCTCCCAATGTGCTCGGAAGAAGACTGCTCCGGGGGGGTGGTTAGATGATAAGAACTCTTCTGGAATCGTATCATAAGGAGATTTCAGGTCATTGTTGTAGTGCGACAACATTGGATGAATGTCGTATATAGAATATCACCTTCTCGATCTGGTGATGCTAACGATAGTACTGAAGCATGTCCACAGTATTAAGGAAAGAAGCCTAAAACACACCACCGTACCGAAGAAAGGATGAGGATCTTTGTCTTTATTCTGTGTTTGTATGGGAATTTAGACATGCGACTAATTCCAAAGCTCTGTCTAACTTACCGGTATACTTCTACCGAACTGAGTCGCTTATTACGAGTAGGAAGAATCGTCGCAAGGCCCAGATATTGTGAGGTAGTCGCACGATGTTAATGGTCTGCAATTTTATACATTAATTCTTTTAAAAACGATAACGACAACAACCGACCCCCAACCCCTCTCTGGCCGACTGGAGAGTAGAACACCTTCTGTGGTGGTAGTGGTGGTGGTGTTAGTGTTGCAAACCTAGGCCTTCCTGCAATAATCGACCCAATCAACACTGGATTGATATCCAAGCTAAAGCACACAATGGCGACCATCGAGCAGAACGCTGATCAACTTGAGGTGCTAGTCGTACGACGATCTGGTGACAATCATCAACACAATTTCATTTTTATGTTACTGTTCTGTATCAGGCTAGGATAAATCATGCCCATGAAGAGCGAAAACGTCTTCTTAAAGAGGAAAGAAAATTGGTTATATTTCTACAAGTTAATAGTGAAAATTCCGAAGTGCTCCTCCTCTCATAAATGATGCGTGTATTCAATAGAAAAATGCTCTCAATCGCAAGCTTAGCAGCCCGACTTCTCCTCGTATGAAAAATTTGAGGTCTCCAAAACCCAAAAAGTGGGAAGTTGAGGTATCGTAAACAGAAAGTGGGGGGCGGGGAGAAGAAGAAAGACAGTCATCTGAATACATTTCTGCTGATGACTAATGCTACTTTCAGGCCGTTGAAATCGAAGATGCACAAAAAGAATTTGACAAGGCTGAAGCAGAGTATGGAAGGGTAATTGTAAAATGGGATGATGCAATATGCTCGCCGAGTGTTAGCTCTTCTACATTAATAAGCTCTTCTTGTGTACTATTCATATTTTGAAGCAGCCTTCTTCCTCCCCCTCCTGCTGCTCTCCTTAAGTTTCTTATGACTTATCCCCCCTCCTACTTCATCAGTTAAAGAAAACAAAGGAGACAGATACTTCATTTCTAAGTCGCCTGAGGCAACAAGAAGCCGCGCTTATGCTTATACATACAAACTGGGAGAAAGTTGAGGCTAGCATAACAAAACTGTTCAAAAAATTCAACTCAGAGAATGGTAGCAGCAGCAGCAGCAGCAGCAGCAGCACGCTATTTCATTGTATGTAGTGGTGAAAAGTCGATCAAATTGATGTGTGAGTGAGTGAGTGAATGAGGTCTCTCCTCCTCCTCTTCCTCCTTTTTGATGATGGTATTGCTATTAAAGGAGGAGGATCCATGGATGTGAGTAAGGTTCTAAGACATATCCGGGACAGTGCTACAGAAATCGTAATTATGTCACTACTACTACTATGTAACAACAACCTGCTACGCTCATACATTTTGAACAGTTCTTTGCTTTCTAACCAACATAATACTCGATGGTGCTGCTCTTACTGAAGATGATACTTTCTTCTTCTTCGTCTGACGTGTCTATAATAATATTAAGGTTGTAGAAGTTTATTTATTTGTTATTGTTAATAATCACCTGCTGCTGCTGCTGCTCTTATGTAAGGCCTGTTTGGTATCCCTACCGAGGGTACAGAAAATTCAACGTCCAAAAATGGTTACATTAGGTAGGTAGTAGTAGTTGTTGTTGTAAGTAGCAGCAGTGACTGTAGACTAACACTATCTAAAATGAACTAATAAATAAATAAATGGCATCGAGGAAGATAGTAGTAGCGAATTTGCTTCGGTTTTATTTGGGAATTTGTCTTAATTTTACGATACGAGCATTACTGCTATCTCAACATGCTGCTTGAATAATATCTAACAATTCTTGTTGTTACGTTTTCAGTTGGATTTCTAAATATTTTGCGACCAAGAGCATTCGTCAGGTATTATCATTGATGATGAAGAAGATTGTTCTTCTGTAGAAATAATAAGTAATCGGCCGCAGTCCACAGAGAGAGATTTGTCGTTGTTATTATCATCACACCCTCAATTAACTTTAATCAAGAATTATGTCATTGAATTCTTTATTATTTGCCTTTTAATCACGATGGTTTATTGAGCTTCTATTGTTTTGTTAATAATACAAACATTGTTGATAATATTTCATGTCTGCATGATGTTAATGATGATGATATATATGGTGTGCCAAAGCAGCAGCACTAATGTGCCTTCTGATTCTTTACCTACCGTAGGCAAAAGGACGACTCATCATTAAAAACTGATAATCCAAGAAGTAATGATAATTCATATATATGTATATGTATATATATATATATATATATATATATGAATTGTTTACAACAAAAATGCTATAAATGGTTGTCCCATCATCGATGGCACTCTCTGTATTATCTATCATAGTTGTGTCGAAGTAGTAACTCCTTAATAATCAGGTAATGATCATAGTGGGTTAGAGGGAGGAGGATCCTCATCGTCATCATCAACCATGAAAATAGAAAGAATCAAAGCCAGTGCTGAAGACATGGAAAAGTAGTAGTTTTTATTATTATAGTAGTAGTAGTAGTAAAAGGAAGTAGTGGTAGCAGTAGTAGTAGGCAAGAAGTAGGGAAAGAGCAGTTAAAAGAAGGAGGAGAAGAAGAAATTGGGATTATATATAGAAAAAAGAAGGAGAAGAAGAGATTGGGATTATCGCCGCAGTTGCAACAACAACAACAACAACAACAACAACAACAACAACACATAACATTGGATGGAAAGCAGCAGCATCAGCAGGAGGAGGAGGAGGGAGTGGAC